>JAKTUH010000091.1:0-81142 GCA_030556585.1 Geotrichum carabidarum
TTTTTTTTTTTTTTTTTTTTTTTTTTTTTTTTTTTTTTTTTTTTTTTTTTTTTTTTTATTATTTATTTATTAACATACAAGAGATATTGTCATTTTTACATGTTTTTTTTTTCATTTTCATTTTCAAGATATAATAGAATTCAAGAACCTGAAGGGTTGAAAGAAAACCAGACTCTCCTACCCTTGGTCAATTCAGCCCTACAATTGGCTGATAAAGAAGATTTTGTACAATTGATATTGGGTTTTCCATGAATTCCAAAGTAAATAAAACTGTTTTTTTTTTTTTTATTAATTTGTTTTTTTTTTCTTCTTCCAAAGATTCTCCGCATCATATACCCTCAATTGTAAATAAATAAATAAATTAATAATAATGATAATGGTGCAAAGTAATGCCTATTTTCTATTGCATGTACCTATAATATTAATGGTCCAGTTCCAACTCCAACTCCAGCAGTGCTAAACATTTACAAATATTTGTTGAACCACCATTTCCTATTTCCTATTTCCTATATATATTTATTCACATGTGATCCAGCTGAGTGCTCTAACTAGACACTACTTTCCATGTCAACCTTTCCCCCTCAATTCGGTTTCCCCAGACTTTTAATAGTCTAAAATAATTTTAACCCCCATATCTATGGCAGACAAATTATTCTTGAAATATCCTCATGATATTTCCAAACAAAAACCAAAAAGTAGTCTTGGAATACACACTGCCAACCTTTTTTTTTTTAAAAATTTTTTTTTTATTGTTTTTAACGAATTCCTGCTCACTATTGTACACATAACCCAATATTGGGGTAAAGAATTTTTTTTTTTTTCATTTGAAATTCTTTTTACCGCTGAAAAACGCCATATATAGCTGGTGAGAACGCTGTCTATATGCGTGGTGGTGCAGTATTGCCAATTTGGCCACAGTTGCCATCAATATTATAATTGGTGGCCAAGCTTAGGTAGAATTCTTAGAGTATAGAGCTGAGTCATACTGTGCTGATGAATGACATAAACATCTCTCGGATTAATCTGCTTATATATATATATATGGGGTTACCATGGCAGATAAATGTATTTTATAAAGTGGTGAATGATCCGAGGCGGGCTTGGCTTGATATACAGACTAATCAAGGAGAAAGAACGACAACGCAACGGATAAAAAAACAACAACAAAAAGACAGACACAGTCAAGATATCTAAACCTGTCGATCTGTTTATTTTCTTGGACTGATATCCAAGCTTTGAATAAGATTAAACATGGTCAAGTCTTTCTTACAATCAATCCATTCAATCCCTCAACAATTTTCTCCTCCTCTCTCTGTGGAACAAAACCGTCTTGGTTCTTCTTGTGAAAACTATGGGGTCATGATGTCAACTGTCGTTACGTGGTTTTTTCTCAATTAATATTGTGTCGACGTCGACCTTGTTATAATAATTTCTTTTTTATATAACTTTTATTGAATTCCACATGCCAATAATATAATATAATATAGTATTGAGCTATAACTTGTATCTATATACATATATATAAAGGTTTCTCCTCGTCGCTGACTCAGCAGATAATTTCTTACTCATCATCCGGAATCCGCTCTCAACTTGATATATATGTAATATTATAAACAGAAAGCGCCTTACCTAATTAGTTCCAAGCGGCAAAATAAGCTAATGGGGAAAGTCTGCCAAAAAAGGCAGTTTTTCTTGTATTACATTTGTGCGTATATATATTCAGTGCACTTTCTTTTTTTTAATTCAAACATGTAGATGCTGACAAAAGTCTGTATAGGGGCTTTTTCTCTCATTTACTTTCTTTTATTGGGTCAATTGTTGTTGATATATATATATGGGGTTTTCGTTTGGTCATGGTGTGCGTGTGGGGTGGTTTGGTCATGATGTGTGTGGGGTGGTTTGGTCTCAATGGAAGGTAAACGGCCCATCGAAGGTCCAACAGAAGGTCTTGGGGTCAAGGTCCGAGACCTTAAAAGAAACAAAGTTTCTCCATGGTCAATTAGGTTTTCGTTTCAAACCGTTCCGGCTTCGGAGCGTCGGAGCGTCGGAGCGTCGGAGAAGTCCTTTTATGGGTTTGTTTTGGTCGATGTGCTCTATATTGATGTCTCTTGGGTTTTTCCTTGGTATACAATATATATCTATATATACTTATATATACTTATATATGTGGGGTCACAAGAACACCCCCGTGATAGAATACTAATGCTCATCATCTGATGTGACGCATCTCGTTTCGGAGTAACTTTTTTTTCCAACAAGTGGCCATTGGCGGTTACGGACAAACAGTGGGGTAGATCGATTCATAGATTCATAGATTCATATATATATTCAAAGAAATGAATTGAGTAGACACTAAAGCAAAGAAAATACATTTACTTAGCCCAAAAAGAAGGAAAAGAAGAAGAAGAAGAAGAAGAAGAAAAAGGTTGTTGAGAAAAAAAAAAAAAAAGTAGGATGAGTTATAGGCAGCAGAGTCAAGCCAAAGACACCCTTACCTACGGAACAATCTGGAAATACTTTTTGTTGATGGAACTTTGCTGTGATGGGCTGTTAACAGACCATGTCGGAGCTATGCTGCCTGTATGCCTACAAGGCTGGCCCTGTGCTGGATGTGCTTTGCTAAGCTGAGGTCATATGAAATACACATATATCTGATATCATTAATTTGTGCGCGCCGTCTTACGACTTGGGACTTGGGCGTTGGACGAATGTAATTCATGTACTGGGATGAGACAAGACAGAGAGAGAGGCATCATATATTATGAAAACAGATTATAGAAGAAAACCAAGCCACTGACCCTAGCAAAGAATACAAAAGGTCTAGCAATAGGATGTTTTTGGAAAATCTGGTCAAGTGAGCTGGATCATAATGGTGCTGAATACTGCGGGGGTAAAAAAACTCATATATGTAACTTGTATACTACTAATTTAGAGACATACAACGGTTTGACCTACAGCGGTTTGACCTACAACGGTTTGACCTACAACGGTTTGACCTACAACGGTTTGACCTACAGCGGTTTGACCTACAGCGGTTTGACCTACAACGGTTTGACCTACAACGGCTTCTCCGACAAACCCAAGACGAACGAATTGAGTTGCAAAGCCGTTTGCTCACTTTCCATTTTGTTCTATAGTATTGGCACAGCTAATATGCAGATCTATTTTGCACATCATTTTTTTTTCCCCCTTACGATGATTGCGACGATTGGGAAGCATACTTCCAAAGTCATCTATGCCTCGACATTTAATTCATCTAAAAAAAAAATAAAACATTTTTTGGGTTCGAGATTCATAAGGGGTCACATTGAGATATATTGACATATGAGCCTGCTGCGGTGATCTCTTTACAAACACATACAGATCAAAAGATTTTTCTTTAATCACGATCGTTCCAGGCTCGTTTAAACCAAAATCCTTGGCTTTTTAATTGATCTCTATATATGTATATGGTTGACAGTCAAGCACTTACTCAGTTAACAGTATGGAGGCAAACCGGACCATGTTGAGGGCAGCAGTGTCGTTTTCATATTACATACATATATAGTGTTCAAACCACTATAACGCGTTGTCAAAGTTTATCCGGGAGTTGCATCGGCAGCACCACCACTATAGATTTGAAAAAATAAAAGTGTCCCAGCTGAAAGTTACTCCACTTAATTATTAAAAGTCTTGTATAAAATATTGAGAGCCTAAACTTCTCCTCTTCTCCGTTCTTTCAAATATATCTTATTCTTTCAATAACGTCAAATACAATAACCCACTCAAGTTTGTTCTCATGGTTGCTAGTTTTTTTAGGCTTGGCTCAGTTCCATGTTTTTCCAGAAACAGTTACTTTTTTTTTTATTTTCATTTTCCTACTTTTTAGCCAATCAAAATAAAACAAAACTGCCCTTAACCCCCAGATCTCTTCCTTTCTGTTAAACTGCGCCGTTTGATATTACTTCTGTTTTTTTTTTCTCCCTTTATTTTTTTATGAATTACTTTTATATTTATATTTTATGCGATTGATCTTTTTTAAATTTTTATTTTCCATGGCCCTACTTATAATTTACTTTTTTATTTCATGCCTGTAAACTTATCAAGATATTACTATGCGAATAATCAAAAACACTCTTGAAACTAAAACTAAAATCAGCATAAAAAAAAAAAAGTTTTAGTAAAGAAATAAAAAACCATCTCTTCTACTTTTTTCTTCTGTTCTTTTTTTCTCTCTCTCTTAACTCCACACACACACACACACCTACTGTTTCCCCTCCCCTTCTGTATCCTGCCTTTTCTCGACGATGGTACTCCTCCGCTTCTAGCAACTAGAACCTTGCATTTCCCTTCTTTGCTTTGTACCCAAGCACAGTCCATCTCGTCTATTTAAACTTGTCCTTCCCCAGGTTTGTTGTCGTCTTTTTTTTTCTTTCTTCCACAGCATCTCTCAAAGCATCTTCCACATTTTCATACACTATACAATGAGCGATTCGTTTGTTTATCCCTCTAAAAACTCAGACTTGCCTCTTTGGCCCCGCGTTAGGCACACCCTCAGAGAACCCTTTGCCGAGTTCATTGGCACAATGATGATCATTCTCTTTGGAGACGGTGTCGTTGCCCAGGTCGTCATGTCCAAGAACGCCAACGGTGCCTACCAGTCCATCTCTTGGTCTTGGGGTATCGGCGTCATGTTTGGCGTCTACTGCTCTGGTGGTATCTCCGGTGGCCACCTCAACCCTGCCGTCTCTTTTGCCAACTGCGTCTTTCGCGGCTTTCCCTGGAAGAAGCTCCCCATCTACGTCTTTGCCCAGTTCATGGGTGCCTTTGTCGGCGCGTTTATTGTTTACGGCAACTACAAGTCCGCGTTTGACATGTACGAGGGCGTGGGTGTGCGCACCGTTGGCGGCCCCACCAGTACTGGTGGCATTTTCTGCACATACCCTGCGCCCTTTATGACGCGCACCGGCATGTTTTTTTCCGAGTTTATTGCTACCTCCATCCTCATGCTTGGCATCTACGCCATCAACGACAACAACAACCTGCCTGCTGGCAACCTTGGTCCTTTGGTTCTCGTCTTTCTTATCTTTGGTCTGGGCGCCTCGTTTGGCTGGGAAACCGGCTACGCCATGAATCCCGCGCGTGACTTTGGCCCCCGTCTCGCCAGTTACATCATCGGCTACGGTCCTAAGGTCTGGACTGCCGGTGGCCACTACTTTTGGATCCCCATTGTTGCGCCTGTTTTGGGTGCCACCTTTGGCGGTTTCATCTACGACCTCTTTATTTTCACTGGCGTTGAGTCGCCCATCAACATGCCCGCCATGGGGTTTAAGCGCATGATGCCTGGTTCCAGCACTAGCAGCCAGACCCTGACCTTTGAGCACGACCCTAAGAACGTCGTTGGCTCTGTCCGCGGTCATAGCGACCACCCGGTGCTTGACACCACAGACGTCCTCCCCGTCGCCCACCGATCCAGCAACGACGACAAGACCCACTCTCCCACTCCCCAACACATTGAGCACTCTTAGTTTGTTTGTACAGTAGATGTATCTGATTATTTTGAATTTAAATGAATGTTATTTTTATACGATTGATAACTCGGGCAGGTTGAAACTAGAACGAGGGACAAACTCCAAGTGGGAAATTACAATGTGACAAAAAAAAAAAAAAAAAAAGAAAAGAAATGACGGCTTGAAAATGTAGGGCATTAATAACAGCCAATATTGGGCAAAAAGAAAATTTCATGGAAAAAAATAGGTCCAACGCATACCTGCCAAAGAAGCATGGAAAATAATGACATAAAACTGAACAGATATCATGATGGTATCAAGATGTATTAAAACCTGGTGAATATGTTACTGGCACTGGCTGGACTAAATATTCACAATGCTTAATTATCTATACTCTACATGCTTGTAGGTGAGAGGGCATCATCATCATCCAAGGTGTTACCAAAAAAATCAAACATATTGTTATTCACAAATCATTGCCGCTATTGATCAAGCAATACGAAATTATATGTGCTATCCAGGAACCTCATAAACTTACTTATTTTCTTGTTAATTACTTTTGAAATGAAAGTGGTTCCAAGCTAGCCACAGCAAAAGAATGAACCGCTAGGTTTGGCATCGCATCCTTTGGAATCACCAGCAGTTGATATAGATCCCAGCCGGCAGCATTTCTAAACGTTGTACATTGGAACATACACATGAAAAAACCGCTTTGACAAGAGTTATAAACAAAACAAGTTTCTTTTGTTTTTCAACTTTTTGTCAGAAAACCACCCGCTAATGTGAAGGTAAAGAGTAGCTAGGATGTGATGGCAAGGCTTTACCAATTTAATATCTATATGTAAAGGCAGCAAGACATTCATGTCAGAGTAGCAGGCTTGAACTAGAAGTCTAGAGCTTGGCAAAGGTGTTGAGACGAAGCTGCTTGACCAAAGTAAAGGAAGAGCCTTTCACAAAACTCAGCAATGTTGACCTTTGCTCATCAATAAAGAGCCAGGGAACTTATATCCGGCATATGCCCTATCAAAAATAGCTTGCTTGCATTTGGTACTGGGTCTACATAACATGGGATTCAACTCAATAAACAACATGCGGAAAAACCAGGTTGTGGAAATTAAAAGTAGAAAAAAAAACAAACTGAAAAGTATTGCAAAGTGTATCATTGAATTTTCTTCAAAATATTGACCAGGCTGAAAAGAAACAGAAACATTGTAGGAAACTTCAAATTGGAATTTAAGACTTATGTCAAAGTTTCTCTAAAAGTATTTACCAGGCCCTTTTATAACCTTCATAAATTTGCAAAGTTGTATGAAGCTACAAGCGCTTTTTTCTTTTTCTAAACAACACAAGGCTTGACTGGTAAACCTGCAAACGGCAACAATATTGACCACCATGGGCAAAAACGTAAATCTGACAATGCAGGCATATGAATATTTAGACCTGACCTCTAGAAACCAGATATGTCAGTCAGCATAATTCCTACAACCCGGAAAGTGTGAAACTGGACCTAAAATTGGAACATGCAAAAGAATAGTAAAACTTGATTCAGTTTTATTAGGTTATGACGGTACTAAGGTATACGGCAATGAGCCATGGGCAATTGACTGTGAATAGTGATCATTAAAAAAAAACAATCATGAGTTATATTACCAAGGCTCCAAGTAAGAAACCAACATTGTGAAGTTAATCCGGAGCACGAATCCCAAAAAGAATCAAAGTAATAAAGATATCCCCATGTTTTTTGAAAAAAGCAAATAGTTGACAATCTTCTTTTGGCTATAAATGTAGTAGTTGAGAACAGTATCACTGTGCTCTGCTGTAGAGTTCAACACACCTGAGCAACGAATCTTTAAATGACATGGCATATTTCGCCTTCCAGAAAAGAGCTACGCCGGAACTTTTGTTCATTAGTGGGAGTATAAAGGTTATCTTATGAAAAAAATTGAGCACGAATGGGAATCTCTGCTAGGTGGTATCGAAAATTGAAGATAGATTTAAAAGAAAAACTTGTAGATTTCGATTCGCACGGGCAAGCGTGCGTGCACACACACACTTGAATAATCAGGATCGTCAAACATGCGATTTGACTGCCTCATGAAAGTAAACCTATCAGTTGCCCACTAGTTCCAAGTGAATCTCTACTTCACCTATTTCTTTTACTCAAAAAGATTTTAGTGCATCTGTCCCATGCTCTGGTACTTTGGCTTTATTAATTTGTGCCATTGTTCCGACTGCAGTTCTCCGGCTTTGGATTATATATTAATTCCGTCTTTCTTTATAGTGTTGTTGTATGACACAATGCACAACAACAACGACCGAACATGACCGAACTCCCGCGACCTCGTCAATATCGGTCGGAGCTACATGCACAATTGGAAATCTCTGCATGCTAGGTACCTGCACAGCTACCCATGGTTAAGGGTGTGTATAGCCTTTAACTTTTCTTTCGTGCACACGCGTACATAAAGGGCAAATTGGTGTAACCCTATCATGAGGGCAGGTACCGAAAACGGGGACGGTCATGCCCTATGACCATGACCGGACAACGGAGCAAATGTCTATAAGGCGGAACATAGGACTTGAGAGAAAGAAAAACTAATAAACCAGGAACAAAGAAAAGCAAAGAAAAACATCCCAAAGAAGCCGCCGGTTTCCCATATATCTTGAAACATTTCTTGTCTTTTTTCTTTCTTTCCGACAGAGGTCTGAAAGAATAAGACTTTGGTATTATGTTTTTCTCTTATTTTATTTTTATTTTTCCGGTGTTTAGATATTGGTTCTCTATCTATTGCCAACTGAAAATTTCTAAGAATCCGATTTTCCAGTGCAATCTGCAAACAAATAATGCTTACTGTACACCATCAATAGCATTCGGAGAATGGTCAACGGTTCGAGGTTATGAACAGAATGAGTAGAGGCAGGCAGCAACACTGCAAAACGATAACCAAGACACGTGAGTTGTCCTGTGCAGAAGATAATGGTGAAAAAAAAAAAATTTGATAAGGTTTGGTCAACGGAGTCCAGCCTTCTTTTGATTTTCACCCTATATAATTAACTAAACTCAATGACACTTTCAAAGCTTTCCGAAAGATGAAACTCACTTCAAGAAAGTGGCGTAAGGCAAATCTCAAGAAAGCAAATATTGATTGGATTCTAAACAATCAGAGTAATGAAAAGGAGAAGGAGAAAAAAAAAGCTTGGTTCTTATTGCAGAAAGACATTTTCAAAACTGACACCAGTTGAGTCAATGATTAATCAAGATACCATTTAATTAATTTTATTGGCTCAGTCTAACTACTGAACGTCGACAGGAGGCACTGTCCGTTACACTTTACATTAGCACATCTGCCCTTGGATCTTTTTTTAAAAGGCATTTTTCTTAACATCAAAGTTAGCGTAAAGTACAAAAAGCGTTGCTTTCTCATAGTTATGGCTACATTTAATAATAGTGGAACAGAAGCTTCCCCTCCAGCTTAAGCCTAGCAACAAGCATCTATCTTCTATCCCATCTAGAGAAGAATTTTTATTTAGATTATTGAAAAAAAAAAAAAAAAAAAAAAAAAGGTTCTTCGGAATTTTCAGCTTATTGGAGCAAAGCAAGGCTTTGAAAAGTAGAGAAAAATGTCAAGTGTAAAAGACAATTTTTTCTACCTAAAGTAGAATAAGAGAAACTTATGAGTTTGATATGAGAGTAAGAGCAACCTGGGCATAAGCTTTGAAGTTGTGTTTGCTTGAACTCAAGAACAATAAAAGCATACATTGGAGAAATGAAAAATGAAATTTTGAGGTCAACGTCAATATAAGGGGCAAGCTGAATTTTATAGAAATCGTCGTTCGTAAGGAATATTTTAGTTGATGCAAACGGAACCATTCTTAAATTTCTACAATAAAGTACTATATTTTTGAAGTCCTAGCCAATTAAAAAGATCCAATGTTGTCAATTTACTTGCTACTTTCTCATAGGCAATGCAATAGTAGTTTGATAGTATAACACTATATAATTGTTGAACATAGAGAGAATGATAAATAGATGGATACTTGTATGCATACCATCACTCCTCATCGTGAGCTTAGAGATGATTCAGAAAAAATGGCATCAAGATTAACTAGTAATGCACAAATGAGCAATTCAAAAAATTTATGAATGAAAATTGAAATTACTGAACCGAGAGTAACTAACTGTCTATAGCTAATTTTGTGCGCTACAAACAAAATGGAGATAGGTTGATATCCTCTAACTAGAACATCATCTCACAAGGAAGCCTTTGAATGTTTCTATAATTTTTGTATAAAATTCAAAAACATTGATCATTTAAAACAAAATAATTTGGCTGAAAATACAAGATTGAAGAAACCAGACTCTTTAAAAATTGTATAGTTCAAGTGATTTTCAAGCAAGATTTAACAACGGTATCTGTAATCTATTGCTTTCAATCTTTTTGACAAGAAATCTATGTAGCCAAAACTTCTGATTTTTCAAGATCTTATTTTTTCTTTCAAAATTTGGTTCGAATGGTTGAACTGAAGTATGTGCTTTATGAACTATGGACAAACAAACCATATAGTTAGTAAACACCTGTGATAGTCTCCAAATTGATTTGGCACGAGAAATTTTCAGGTAGCTTTAAGCACCAGATATAAATTTTATACCAAAAAAATTTCTTCAATAAATGACGAAATACAATAGTCTGTTCACTGATATAATAGTGTACGTATAACTCAAATTTGATAGAGAAACATAATTGGCTATCACTAGAATGATAGTTTATATGCAGAGAAATCTGCCGTTTGACTACAACCAATCGTATTCTCAGCGGTTTTAGCATTCAACCAAGCCAAAATATCTTAAAGCTCTTAAATTCTGTATAATTAATTACATTCAACCGAAATTACTTCAAACAAGACAAAATTCTTTTACTGCTAAGTTCACATTACGAGCTCATTTCAATTAATTCAACTTTGGACTAACCATGAAAACTGCTAGAGCTTGCATAACCTACTGCGATTTTCATTGTGCCAAAACGTATTCAACTCATAGTCCATTCCTTACAATTCTACAGCTTGGAATCATATGCACATATGTCATTCAGCCGCACATTACAAGAAGAACTAATGCACGTGACCACTGGTGGCAAACTACTTATCAGTGATTTCCCCATACAAAAGTGACATCTCCCTTTGATTAAGCCCGGTGAACCTTGAACTGATTCTTTCTTTTCTCCTTCTTTCTTCTCTCTATTTTTCTTATAACACCATAACTAAACTTATAAATTACCAAGCTTCAATTATCTTTTAGCCATCTTCTGTTGACTTCAATATGTCGTTGCCTAGTATGTATCAACGCAGCATGATTCCTCATGCGTTCGTTCCTGAATAAGGTCTCTAACCATGTTAGCTGAATTCGTGATCATCCTTGAGCAAACATCTCCAGATCCAACGCGCGGAAAAGATCCTAGTAAAAGAGTGATCAAACTTCACAAGGATAATGACTACAAGGTCTCCATTGGTCGTGCTAGTGCTTTGAAGTCTTCTTCGAACTTGAATGCGAGACCTGCGTTGCCTGACAACGCACTGTTTGATGTTCGCGGCATCTCCAAGATACATGGTTTTGTGTATTTAAAGAAGACCAAGATTTACTACGAGGATAACAAGAGTAGACATGGATCTAAGCTTACTCAGGATAACACTATATTTGCAGTGAATCCTGAGACGCCCACGTTGCTCTTTGATCTTTCCGATGGAATGGAGTCTGGAGACACAGAGTACCTCGGGGAGATCTTCATGTCCCCAAATCTAGCATCAACCCAGTCTCTCAAGCTTGACGTATACATTAAAAAGCTTGGTCTGACTGAGAATGAAAACCATATTAAGGAGAGAGCTGAACCGAGCTCTCAAATCTCCATTGAGAGCAAACTTCCTGGCGAGTTAGACAATAAGGTCAATGCCAAGTCATCAAGTGATATTCCTTACGAGCATATTGAAAAGAATGCAGAAAAAGATCCTAGAGCATCTTGTGTTCCCGGCGAGCTTCCTGAAAACTTTGACGATGAATCAGATGGAAATGACGAGTCTTGCGCTCCAAGTGAGTATAGTGACAACCAGGAGATGACTTGCAAGCATGCCTCTTTCGAATTTACCTCGACACCCCGTGGAAGCTCTTTTAGTCAAATTGGTGAGAGCGATGAGGGTGAATTTGCTGGGCTATCTGAAAGTGATGACAGCGACCACTTATGTCTAGAGAGCGAAGATGAGCACACGGCTTTCTTTTTTGATTTTGGAGTTCGCAAGGGTCAGGATTTGGAGGCTAATTCATCTAAAACACTTCTCACGGCCATCAATGCGCCCCAAGACTCGTCAAGTGATAATGTGACTCTCACTTTTGACGTAGAGGAAAAGGTGGATTTAGATTCTTTGGTGTCTAATTTTACAAACAGCAAAGAACTAGCCAAGCGCAAGACGGAAGAATCTCAAGTACAAGATCAAGACGATAGCAACATTGAACTTGAGGAATCTCCATTAAAGCTAAAGCGGGAAGTTTTAGAAATGATTCAGGAGCAACAAAAATCCTTGTTACCTTTTGAAAATCTTACTTGCACTGAGGGACTGAAGCGCAAGCTGGAGGATACAGATTTTGAAACTGAACTCATCAGTCCGTTGGCTTCTGTTCTTCAGCCTCCTGTGATTGTCCCAGTAAACTGCAACCTCCCCGTCAACCCCGACTTTCCTGTTGTTACTGTTGAAACTGCTGCTCTTGACACAAAACTAACTCCTAATAATGAACCCAAGGGTGAAGAGTCTATAGATAGGCATCCTGCTAAGAAACTTCGAAGTGGGTTTAGCCAGCTTAAGACTTTTGCATGGGGAGTTGCAGCTGGTAGCGTCATGACTGTAGCTGCTCTGATCGCGACTTCTCCAAATAATGAACAGCTGTAATTCGAGAGCTTTGTGTCAAGTTCTCCTCTTCATAGTCTTTCGTATTGTTTTTTTAGTCATTACTTGGGTTCTTTTATACGCTGGCTTACTTTTATGAATATAATGGAGTTATCTGTTTATCTCAACCAGTAAACTGTTATATGCGTCTACAATTCCATCCTACCTTGAATCAGATTCAAAATGCAAAAATAATGTCATTCATTCATATCTTGTTATTCAGAGCCAAATACTCTATGAATTCCAGCACTGGCTTGTTTTCTAGATCAAGGTCATTCCGGACCAGCATCTTGAACAAGGGCATCTTGGTCGGCGCCTCGTATAGTGTGTATCGTTTATTACTTAGAGAACCTTTTCCTGAAGTCGAAGATGCTGAGTTGGGTTCGTCTCCTATTTGATGTGAAAACCGGCACTTTTCGCCGTTCAAGCATTTCTTATTGCGTTTGTAGAACTTGCAAACCATCTGAGGCTTCCTTACAGAGCTGTTGCTATCTCCTTGACCACTATTGGTGTTGCGTTCTGATTCTCGTTGAGCACGCTCTGCAGCAGCAGCTGCTTGCTTCGCCTCAACGCGTGCTGTTGTTGGCCATTTCTTTTTGCGGTCTTGAATCCATGCTTCAATCTCCTCTTTCGTGTTCAGTGATATTGAAGTCCCAGGTATCATTACAGGTCGGCTCTGTTCTGGTTGTGAAGACGCTACTGATGCTGCTGCTGACGCTGTTTGAAGTGTAGCTGAAGTACTACTTGGATGGGTTCGTACGCTAGGTGTCTCATAAGGCTGTGGCCTACCTCTGCCTTGCTGCCCAGACCGTTGCTGAGTTGTACTTCGTACAGGCCCTCCACCTCGCCGCGATTGTGTGCCGCTGTTGTTTCGCGATTGTGGCGGGGGAGGCGGCGGCGGGTTATAGATATATTGGTCAGTCATGGTTCGGAAATTAAAATAATGCTATGCTATGGTCTCAAAGATGCTCAGTCTTGATGCTGGTCGTAGAAATATTGTCATGCAAATGGTTCTCAACAGAAGCTTGGTCAGAGGTTGCAAAAAAAATTCCCACTAATTTACAGCACGGCTGAAACCTCTCCCAACCGTTTGTTCCATGCTTCGAAATGGTCAACTCAAATGTCCCTTAGCTGAACCCTGCAATAGAAGTGTATAGCTGATCAATTCATAGTATTCATGCTACAGTATAAGTAAATGATATCAAGGTATTGATAAACATGTTAACAGGTCCTTTATTTTTCTTGAACATAATTACTCCTCCACATCCTCTGTGACCAGAGCCTTCTCTATTGGCGCCTTCTTCTTCTTTTTCTTTTTCTTCTCCTTTTCTCCGTCCTTAGCAGTGCTGGAGCTCTTCTTTTTCTTCTTAGGCTTGGCTACCACCTCTCCACTTTCCGCAGCAACAGCCACTGATGCAAGCTTTTGACGTAACTGTTCCACCTCTTCCTGCGCTGAGGGGTCGTTAACATCTGGTGAAGTCAGGTCAAAGTTAGCGAGGCCACTAGAGTCAATTCTAAATGCAGATGGTTTCACAGGCTTTCTACTGGAACCTGCATAAGCAGCAGCAGTTACCTGGTTAGCGTTGTCAGAGTCATTTGCTCCTTCTACCATCTCGTCCTTCATGATGGCAACTCGAGGTCGGCGCTTGGTGGAGATAGGACCAGCAAGATCCAACTTATTGATTGGAATATTGTCAATGTCCAAAGACGATCGCTGAGAGCCTTCATCCTGTAAGTGTGGATATTGTTTCTGAAGACCCTCTGGTGTCATGGACCGAGCATCCACTGGAGTTCCAACAGCTGAAGAAACCGAAATATAAAAAGGATCCTCCTTCTGCCTTTCAATTCGCTCCAATCTTCTTCGTTCGGTTTCTTCCGCAAGTTCCGCTTGATCCAGCTTGACTATTCTTGTTACTGAACTCTTCCATTTCTCACCCGACCCCACCGTTTCAACAGATTCGGGTTCAACTCCGCCACCCCCAAGGACATCCCAATCATCCTCAATTTCATCTTCCGAAATCATATGAGGAGGATAGATTTCTTCATCTAGATTAAGACCTTCAGGAATTGCAATCCTCCATTGTGACCCAGGTGCTACTGGATTTAATTCGTAGCTATTGAACAAGGAGGGAATGGCAACTGTGAGTAACCGAGGAGCTTCTCCAGACTCTTCAGGATGCTCTTCTAAGGCCTGTTGAATCAATTTGAACAGCTCCAAAAATTCGACAGCTCGCTCTTGTACCTCAAAATTTAAACATGTAGAAAACGACTCCATAAATTCAACGAGCTTATCAGTAAGAGCTTTGATAACTTCTGCACGGTTGGATGTCCACCCAATAGAGATGTTAACAAAGTAAGCATAGACTTTGACAAGAGCCTGGATTCCGGTGATAGCAATAGAAGCCAAAGACTGCGCTCTCTCATTGTTATCCAGGATTGTTCCAGTGGAGCCACCTACATTAGAAGATATCAGCTGGATGACAAGATAGCTTACTTCAACTGGAGAGGTAATAAATTGAGGATACTCTCCAATGATCCACAAAGCAGGTGTTAGTACCGATGGCATGTTTGAGTAGCAGTATTGTCTACTAGTCAAGTTCACAGCAGCGCTAACAACAACATCGCGTACATCACGAACGCGTACAGCGATATCACGTAGCTGTTCTCCAATCTCTGCACCAACCTCATCTGCACCATCCGCTAGTTGCACAAGCTCAACTAGCACGCTTGAGTACCAATCAAAGTCAGGTAGCAAACTGTACATATCCTTTGAGCAAACTTCAATAATTTTGCGGATGACTTCTACCCTGTATGTTCGAGGCATGACAAAAGAATCATTCACTACCAGGTCGGGAGTCAATTGCTGTTTTAGACGAGTAACAACGGCGTAAATAGTCTGCTCTGTAACCACACCAGAAATCATATCCAAGGCGCGTTCGCGAATTGTCAGATCAGGATCATCCACACACTCCAGAATAATATCTTGGTGACTATTCACAAACTCAGGATGAATTTTGATAATTTTACTCAGTGCGAGCAAACCAACATACTTGAGGTTTTGATCCGACTCTTCAAGGAAAGTTCGCAGTTTTCCGACACACGTCTCAGCTATTTCAAAATCATCTGGGCCAAGCATACCTCCAGAGACAATACAGTTGATGCATTCGTAGAGTAATGATTTTGCGCCCGTTGTTTCAATTAGTTGTAGAATAGGAGGAAGAAGTTTAGGCTTTAGTCGAGGCTCAGTCGGGGCGAGTGAAGAGAATAACTTGAGGATCTTGATCAGCATCCAGTTGTTGCTTGAAGTTGTTAAAAGGTTGTAGAGAGCTGGAGCAAGCTCAATGTAATTTTTTGAATTGCTTTTCGCCAGCTCGCAAATAACATTAACTGTGGCAGAAACCACAGAAGGATCGGGGTCGCTGAGTCTATCCTTAAGGCGAGAAAATGAAGAACGCAATGCCTCAGGAAACTGCAAAAAGATCTTGTACATTGCCAATATGGCCTTCTTTCGAACATATGGCTTTGAGTGATTGAGCATTTTGATGATATCGTCTGAGAGGTCCTGAGCCAGTGACGGCGTCACAATACTAGCAACACCGCTCAAAGCTACTGAAATTTCTAAAGGGTGGGCTGAGCCGAGATCTTTCTTTAGGAGATTGGTCGTCAACATAAGCACATCAGTGTCTGTGCGGAAACTCTGAATGGCAGCCAGATAGCCAACTCGCTTTTGCTGGAACTTGCTGGATGACATGACTTCGAGAACATGAAAACTTGACCATGACATATCGTAGCCATACATTTCCAACTATCACAGTTAGATTCACAATGGCAAAATCTGAATGCTTGTTATACTCACATATGCTAATTTCAAGATGGCCATTGTTTTGATTTCCATGTCTGGGCTCCTAGCCTCTACACGACAATCAGCCAGTGCTTCTTTGAGAAACTTTTCTCGAGCAGTAATGTCCTTGGCGGATCGGATGCCTCTAATCAAATCATGGAGAGACTTTTCAAATCTTGAGCCACGGTCAGCTTCCGGGATCACTAGATAAATAACATCCACTTACACAATTCCAAATGGCCGCAGTCGGGCACGCGCATCGTCTCGTCCCTGAAGCGACATATTTGGTTACTGAGTTAGTATGCTAGTTGGATAAGTCGTGGTGTTATGACAACTTGTTGCGGCCTTGGGTTGGTAGATGGTAGTGAAAATCAAAAAAAAAATTGGAAAACAGAACAACTTACCATTCTTCCCACATCAAAATGGAGTACAACCACGACGAAGTGTATCGCGTGGGTGTCGCACCAGAGGGATACAGCGGAAGCAATGGAGGTAGCAATAGAGCAGGGCCAAGCGTTGATAACAAAACGTTTGCTGTGCCTAGCAGACGCAATTCCTACGAAGACGATGGGCAGGCTACAATCACGAGCTCAGTTTCTTCATATGCTGGATCAGCTGAATCATATGCAAAAGAAGAGTTTTCTTCAGTGGACTATTTAACTGATACTTTGACTTCTGCAATGGATCCAAACCAGCTTGATCGTGTAGTTGTTATTCAAGCACAGACGTGAGTGTTATTTTGTCCCTGAAATGTAACCTCTGGCTAAAGAAGGTAGCTCCGGAATGGTTAATGCAAAATCAAAAGAGATACAACAACTTCAAGAACTTGCAATTAAACGACTTGCTGAATTAAAAATTACGTTTGCACATGGGGTGAAAGTGGCCAAACAAGTTGAGAAAGACTTGGACTGGGCACATAAACACAGCCAGTAAGAAAGCCAACGTCCATTATTATGTCCTTTAACTAACTCCGCATAGAGCTCTAATAAGAAAAACGCGTATGAAATATCCAATTGAATATGCTCAAGCAGAAGAAAAAGTCCGTGGAAACAACTTTTCGGAGGATTGATTCATCGTTACTAAATCTACCCAACTCTCCACACCTCAACAGCAATAATGTCAAACTTAGTTCCGTGGTTGCTAAGAGGATCATTTCCAAAGGTCAGGCTGCGATGCGATACCCCTTTTTCGAGATTGCTATCCAGCCATAACCCGTAATGGCCGTCTCCGCCGCCCATGGATAAAAATTGTGGCGTACAGAAGACAACAAAGTCGTTAAGCCCAGTGTAAGGAAACGCTTGAAACCTAGGAGCATTGGAAGTAGGAATTCCATGGGCATCTACCTCACTGGTAGCCGCCTCCTTGTCATTAATGTCAGATAAATCAAGTAGATTTATTTCCTGATCTCGCTTATTCTCATTGTACTTCCAAAGAAAGCACTCACCACTCCCGTAATATCGCTTGAGCTCTGATATCCGAAATCCTTCATTGCAATATGCTCCAAAGACTGAGCGATTTTTATCTCGAACAGCCAAAACGTAACCTGGCTGCCCATCCCAAGGAGGCACGCAGGTTTTGTAAACGGTGGCCAATGAGGCTCCATGTTGTTCTAAACTGTAAACTAATGTCCAAGAGTCATGAAGTTGCATGCGAGATGGCATTAATTCTCTTATTTCTTCTGTGAGTTCTTCGTTGAGGACGCGAGATTTGGTGGTCGCAGCATACCCTCTCAATTGTACATGCTCTAACGGAGGCACCTCAAAAATATCGTCATCAAGATCATCGAGAATTGGTTCAGGGGTGGGCTTTCGTAGAATATCGATTTGCGACGTTTTGCGAGCTAATGCCTTCACTCCTTCACTCAAGGCAGACGAGCTTTTGGAAATTAGATTGTAGAATCCGGCTGGTGGATATGAAGAAGAGATTGTGGGGTTAGTTGAAACCTCAGTCTGAGTAATTGTATGAGACCTTGAGCGCTTTTTGCTCGACCCGGGTTTCCATGAACTAGTGATTGCTGATTTAGCAATCCCTATTGAAGTGGCCAGAGTTGAAAATGCAGTATGGTTTGAATTGCGAGAATGGCGATCTGACGACCAAGTACTGCCTGCCTTTGATTTTGATGGCCTTGTACCAAAGATGGCAGAAGATTTGGTACTTGATGATCCAGCTGGTCCTAGGACTTCAGACGTGGAAGTCATTGTAGTCAGGTTAGAGGATCATGTATTCAATTATTTGCTGTTGTCGAGGAAAAGCAGCCCTTTGGGAAAGACATTGGGAGGGGACTGAATTATACAGTATGAACTTTAAGTTGAGTTAACATCTGGATTTCACACTTTTGCCCTAGGCATTTCTAGTCCTTCTTACATTAATCATACAAGTTCTAACTGGTTATGAATTGGCAGCATTGACTCTGCCAGCAGCTTCCAATTCCCGCTGCTGCTTCTTGCGCATTTCAACAGCAGTTGAAAGCTTCTTGTTCTTCTTGTCACGGTCAAGGGAGGTAGCCAAGTTGTCGAAAGCCTCTTCCTGAAGATGACTGGTGCAATCAGCAAGAATTTTTGCCTGCTTGGCTATTTCTCCTAACTGACTGAGAACCTCCTGACTACCTCTGGTAAACCCATAAATGACGTATTCCAAGCCATTTTGCTTGCAGAATTCAATCACATACGGCTGAACCTGGCGGTAGTTGTGACGAGGCATGCGAGGAAACAAGTGATGAATGACCTGAAACTGAAGCCCACCGTGAACATAATCAAGGTTAGGAGGGCAATCAACATCCATGGTCGTACGTAGCTGACGTGCAGGGAAACTCTCGGCTACACCAACATCGGCAGTTGACATCGCAAAATGAGACAGAGTAATCTGGGCATGAACAGGCATGGTGCAGAAGTGACTGATAATAACATACATTACTCGGTTCCATGGATCCTGAATATTGCGATAAACAATCACATAGCCAAACCAGTAAAGCCACGTCAAGAGACCGACAATCTCCAGATATCGGAACCAGGCACCTTTGCCTTTGCGAGGACCCAGTCCTTTGATAAGATACTCCCAGGACAGAAAGTACAAGTTAAATCGTCCAAAAAGAAGAATGAAGTAGTAGGTGTAGTTCTGGAAGCGAATCAAGAACTTTGCAGCAGCATCATACTTCATGATATGGGAATAATAGGTTGAGTAGAGATCTCCAAAAAATTTAGCCGAGACGGCAAAGAAAGGAAGATGCTGAATATCGGGATCGTGCACAGGATCATTCGTAACTACATGATGCACATTGTGGTTAAACTTCCACCATCCAATAGAAATACCTCCGAGAAAGTTAGCAACAAAAATTCCAATAATGTTGTCGATTTGATAATCGTGGGTTAGTCCCTGGTGACCAGAATCATGGGCAATAAAAGTGAGCTGGTGCCAGGCAAGACCTAATAACACAGCTGAGAGGAACAACCAATTTCTAATGAAGCAGTAGTATGATAAGACTGAAAGAAAACTGATACGGGAGGCTTCACGAACATAGCCCCACCAGTTGCATTGAAACATTCCAATATCCTTCATGTGTTGATGTAACTTGCGGAACTCATCGACAATCTTATCTTGTGTAGCATGGTCTAATGGCGGGTAGCGCTCCAAATCCTGCTTGAGCAGTGCCGATTCATATTCATCAATAAAATTGTCTCTAAAAGAAACATAATCTTTGGGTGTCGCAGCGTCCAAGGCATCTGCAATGGAAGAACGTTTATTAGTGCCTGAGGCAGTGGAGCCAGCGGGAGGAGTCAAAGCGACACCCTCGTCAAGCTTGGATTCTTCTAATTGTTGTTCCTTCGTTCTAAAAGTACCACCATGAATAGGAGGTAAAAAGGAGTCCCACGGAAGCTGAACTCTGCCGATCACAAACTTTTCCATCAACTTGAACGATTCATCGGAGTGATGCCTATATAAACTGGTTAAAACCACAACAGCCTCGTTGGAAAAACCATCTACTTACACTTCGATTTCAAGAGTTGCATCACGGCCAATGAAATGCCGGACAAGCAGTTCTCCGCCTGGGTGACGGGGAAGCCAGCTGTTTATTTTTATGACCTTGTCGTGAAAAATGATGATGACATCTCCTCGGGCTATCAAGTCCTCGACATCACCTCGGGTCATTAGATCATTTCGTCCCATTTTATATTGAGTGAATCCTCTCAAGAGAACAACAGGAAGCTCAACGGTTGTCGCTAACTTGGAACTTGGATCGATCAGTGGTGGAAGGTCAGGCTCTTATATATATTAGATTGAAAGAAAAAATAAATTAATAACCAAACTATATTAAATTTTCGTGGTTGCCTCAGGTTAGACAGAGGAATGCCGCTCAACTGTAAATGGCCCAAAGAAAGTTGAGTTCAAGTATACTGCTAGCGGAGTATATATTTTACCATAGAGGACACGTTTGAAAGTCACGTGATAATATATATATATATATATATATTATTTCGTATCGCTAGCATTGCGATGAAACACCATACATATGGATTTGGTCTGGATGGAATCCAAGGAAAAGCTTCAGAGCAAGGGGGCATCGGTACCTCAAATCGAGAGCTAACAGATTTCATAAGTTTTGACCACTTCATATATTGTCAGGAGATTAGAGGAGTTCGGGAGGCCCTGATTTAACGTCTCGGCACCCCATGAATTCGTATTTCTGCGCGATGGTTTGACACTGCTTTAACCATGATACTAATGAATTTAATTGTTGACCTTATTTATATATATATGTACCGATATCAAAAGTACAAAACTAACTAGTGCACTCTTGTACTTAAACTTGCACACTTTCAGAAAGTCTGGTGAAATTATAGTACTTTTAAGAATTGTCTGATTTATTACTTCTCGTAACCGTCGTTGAAAAGGTTCCATTCAATAAAATTATGATGTGAGAATTTAGTTTGGATCCTTTTAGGGAAGAGGTCTATAGTTCAATATACATGCGCCTTAGGACAATTATGACTTGTGCATAATCGATTTTTCCCTCCAGTGAAGGTATTAATTTACAGACAGCTTACTGCAGTTGCCTAGGATGTAATCGCATTTTTCTGCAGTTTTCTTTCCAGGTTTCAATTCCATGTTTTCGTCAGCTTGAGAGATAATCTTGTCTTCTGAGCTCTTGATTGATTGATTTCATGTGATTTCATGATATGACTTTCCTGTTTCGTATATCTTGGTGATTGATCCCAAGGCAAATATTGTTGGAGGTTGGATTTTAAACAATAGGCCGATTTTGATTTGAAATCAGAAATGAATACCTGCAGGTTCATGTAGTCTAGACCAAGACTAGCCTCTGGCTATTCGCTCCAATTGAACGCATAGGATTATGGATTACCCTACTACTAGAGGAATGGATTCAGAATAATCTACCTGGTTTATGTTTGTGAAACCAGACCATAAAGGGAACTGGAACTTTTGTGTTGTTCTTGCCTCAATTTTTTTCTTGTAAAACTTGTAATAATTCCTTTCCAGGGATTTTCCAACATTGAACTTTCCCATATCGATTAATTTTCTTCTCATCTAGAAATCAAACTTTCTCTGGATTCTTTTTTTTTTCTTTCATTTCAAAGAGTATTGAACTGTCCCCATTTTTTTTCTATCTAGGCTTGAATTATTCCCGCGAGAGCACTTACGCTTGCTTCATACTAGTAATAAATTTTTCTTTCGACTATCCTATGTAGGAAAGAATTGAATTCAATTTGATGCGAAGAGTAGAGGAAACTTGCTTGTGCTCCTGGTATATAAGATCCTACAAAATCCCATTATTCTTCTTCATTAATCAATCATTAAACAATTATGTTGCAAAGAGTTGTCACAAACACCAGCTCTTTTGGGAGCCAGAAGCTGCGAACTAGTGTACCTCAAAATTTATTTTATTGGAGACTTGTTATTGGCATTATGATAGCCTGGTTTATGGCTGCTTGGTGGATGAAACGCAACATATATGTTGAGGCTGTATCTCCTCTTGGAAGTTATGCTCCGGGATACGTGAAATGCCCTGAAGTAAACTTGGTAAGAGTTGCTGAGGGCCTGTCTAAAGAAGAGACAAAATACATGGAACAACGCAGAAAGAAAGAAATCAACACCGCTTTACTTGATTTTTTCAGGCGAGTTAAAGTTCCTGGATTTGACTACCAAGCCTTTTTCGACTCTCAAAATAACAATAACACTATTGGTATTGGTATGGCAGTATCTGGTGGAGGCTTCAGGTCAATGCTCATTGGAGCTGGTGGATTATCAGCTTTAGACATTCGAACTCCTGGATCCGACCAGCCTGGTCATCTTGGAGGTCTTCTTCAAGGCATGTCTTACTTGTCTGGTCTATCGGGCGGAGCGTGGCTGATTGGCTCAGTGTACATGAGCAACATGCCCACTATTTCAGATATTGTTTCTCAGCGTTCTCATTGGAATTTAGACGTCAATCCACTAATCGGGAGTGTTGTTGAGACAGGCGTCTCAGACAGATTTGAAAGTGTTATTTTTGAGATCATCGGCAGCTTACTGGAAGGAGACCATTCAGTTGCATTCAAAAAAGAAGTCTCCAGCTATAATAAATTGAAAGCTTTGGCTATCAATTCAACTATGAGTTCAACAATACTTACAAAGTTCAATCCTTATGAAACCCCCGCCGCAGAAAATTATGTTAATCACGAAACTCCTGCAGTTGAGACTCACGATAACCCCAGTGAGACTTCCGATAATGATGAATCTGTAGAAATTCAGCGCATTAAAAGAAAGCTCATCTTGAGTATGCTGCCTGCAGACACCATCAAGCAATACTATGAAACCCTTTACAGCGAAATTCTCCCTAAAAAGTTGGCAGGGTTTGATATATCTATTACTGATTTTTGGGCTCGCGCATTAGCAAAAGTTTTCCTTCGTGAGAAATACATGCCAGAAATGTCTTGGTCGGATCTCATGTATGCTCCAATGCTCCAATCCTTTCAAATGCCTTATCCTATCATCACTGCTAATGCTCTTGTGCCCAAAACTATACCCGATGCCAACACCTCGACTATCATTGAAATGACTCCCTTTGAAACTGGAAGCTGGTCTCCTACTTTGGGCGCTTTTGTCAAAACAAGATTCATTGGCACACCAATGATTAAAGGCGTGGTTAGTGGCCGAGGAGACAAGTCATGTGTAACAGGATTCGACAACGGTGCTTTCCTTGTGGCAACCTCTTCCTCTCTGTTTAATGATCTTGCGGCATTGGGCATTAAACATCTTGATGCATATCCACAGCTCAGGACAGTTCTGGGAAAATACAAGAATCTCATAAACTTGCTGAAACTAGACCAAGCCAACATCAAGGCTAATATGGACTATGCTCTATTCTCTCCAAATCCATTCTTGGGTTTTCATGAGGGAGTAAGACTGCCATCTCCTGCAGAAATCAAGAGAGGAGCCGTAAGTCTTGATGATTTGGTCAACATGAGAGAACACGGGAATGCCTATACCAACTCAAAGACGCTTCACTTGGTGGACGGAGGGGAGGATGATCTCAACGTTCCCCTTGATCCATTATTGCGACCTGATAGAAAGATGGATTTGATCATTGCTCTGGACGCATCAATGGATAAAGGTCCTCATCCAAATGTTACAGCTCTGTACCGTCATACGTGGAGGTACCATGGTAAGGAACACATTCATGGAATTGCATTTCCAAATATTCCCGAGCCCCATGAATTCCTCTCCAAAAAGTATCAAGAGCACCCTACCTTTTATGGCTGTGATCTCGACGCCTACCCAAGCGCGCACATGTTCGGAGGAAGTTTGAGCTTGAATCAGAAACGGAATACCGTTTTGCCCAAGCCTCCACTTATTATGTATATTCCAAACAAGTCGATCTCGTTCAACGCGCAACAGGCTACAACCAGGCTTGTCTATGGTTTCGATGACATTAACGGTATGGTCACCAACGGTTATAACCTGTTTACCCAAAGCAACTCTACCGAATGGGCAGCTTGTGTTGGATGTGCAGTGATTCACAGAGAAGTAATTCGTCGTGGAGATGAATTTCCAGAGTACTGTCAAAAGTGCTTCAAAACCTATTGTGTCACTTGAAAGGTTGGACCTCGAAGGAGATGATGCTCTATTGATGATGATGAATCAGCGCGATAAATAGTTTGAAATATTAAAAAGAAGAAAAAAAATTGTAAAAAAGATATCTAAATGGGCTCTTAACACTATGACTGTAATAAAAGCCGGCGATGTAAACTCTGGTCGTCCGAAATTACTTGAGTTCTTCGCTGCCGAAGTCTTTGGCCCACCTTGTCAAAGTTAGCATACTACTCGCGCAAAATTGGAAACCGAAATCCTTCGATCTTACATTACCAGTTGGATTCCAACCCCAGCGGAATCCCAATTCATGTGCAAAGATCTGACCAAACCCCAGCATCAAGCCGTTCACAAAAGGCAGAAGGCAATTGATGGCAGAAGAAACCAAGAGGCGACGCATAACCAGGGTCCATGGCGTTCTAGCAAGTTCAATGAGTTCCTCAGCTTCTTCGGAATCGCTCTCAGAGACAACCTCGGTCGTAGGCCGTCGATACTGAGTTTCAATATGCCTCTGTGCCTCTGGCGTGCTTTCTTCCTCTGAAATGAGACTCATGTTGCTAAGATGGTTGATAAATCACTATTCAAAGTGATACCACAGTGTATGTAGCCAGGACCTGGTTTAAGCGTAGAGAAATTGCTAGTTGTAGACTTTTGTGAGATGGTACAGATTATGTTCATGCTTGTTGGACAGAACAAAGTATGCTTTTATCAGGGTTAGGTCGAAATGTTGATGCTATGTTTGTCCCAAGATTTCAACGCGAAGTTGATTCCTCCCCAGGATCATCATCATCATACTCAACACTTCCACAAAACCAAGCATTAGATTCAAATGTCACACAGTAATAAACGGTCACGGTTTGAGAATGAGCGAGATGCGCTGGTATCTGAAATTGCAGTGGTAAGTTTTGACAGGTTGATCTGTGCTACTTGTGATCGCTAATCCATAGTTAGTCTATGAACAATGTTCTGAATAATTTGAACGCGTTGAATCGGTCATTAGAAGGTGTGGTGGCCGTTGGCAAAGAGTTTGAGTCGGTATCGCTGCTTTGGAATAACTATTATGATGGCCTAGCTCGCATTGAAATTCATCAACAACAACAACAAGCTCAAGCTCAAGCTCAAGCACAGGCCCAGGCTCAAGCAGAGTCACATCCACAAGAGAAAGGCGCTTCCGATGATGCAAAGACCTCTCCGGAGCAAAAGGAACCACAAGCTGATGCTAGTTTAAGCTGATATGGGTATAGTATTATTATTATTTATTATTATTCTATAAGACAAGTTCAGTCAACGTTCAGAAAAAGACAAAAAAAAAAAAAGGTATTAATGACAAGCGATTAATGAATAATTTATGCAAACTGGAATGCTTCTTAAAGAATGATACACTGAGTTTTCTTCTTTTTCGTCTTGAACTTTTCCGACGGATCTGAGCTGAACAATGCAGGAAGTTTCATGGGTTTGGAAACCTTGGTTGGTTTAATGACAGTTGAGTATTGTGAAACAGGTCTGGATTCCTTTCCTCCAGTTTTTCCAGAAAAAGTAGGGGTAAGTTTGGATGGTTTGGTTGATAAAAGCGAATGTTTATGCAGTTTGAACGATTCCTTGATCGACTTCTTGAGCCCTGGGTTAGAGGGTGGTGTGCTAAACACTTCTTCAACAGGTGGTTCTGGAAGTCCGAGGTGCTCTGCAAGCACAAGTGAAATAGCTGTATTGAATACATTCGAAATACCTTCTGAAGATTTCGCAGAGCACTCCATATATCGATTAGCTCCAATGCGAGTGGCCATGGCTTTGGCATGTTCAGGTGTAATGTGTGTAGGGTTGGGCCCACTTGGACTACTAGGGCTAACGCTTGGAGTAGGAGGGGCGTTCCTCAAGTCAGATTTGAGTCCGACAAGGATGAATGGGACATCAGGGCAAAAGTGTGCAATTTCCGGGACCCATCTCTCCATAACGTTGTCCAAAGATGGGGGCGAGTCGATGGCAAAACAAACCAACAGCAAATTGACTTCGGGATAGGACAATACCCGAAGCCGGTCATATTCCTCTTGGCCGGCGGTGTCCCAGAGAGCAAGCTCAATCAATTTACCACTAGCCGACCGCACATGAGTCAAATAGTTTTCAAAGACGGTTGGAATGTAAGTCGTCGGAAATGTGCCATATGTGTAGGTGAGCATAAAACAAGTTTTACCACATCCGCCGTCTCCTACACACACAATTTTAATATGGTAATCAGGGCGTGGAAATCCATCGTCAGGTTTCTCAGTAATGCTGGGTGCCAAGGTCGCTGTAGTATTAGTAGTAGGTGGATTGAATGTAAGAGAACTATTCGAATTGCGCTTTGTGGGCGGAGTTAAAAGCAATCTTCTTTTCTCGAAGCTAGGTTTACTGGATGTGCTAATGTAAGTTGGGTCTTCAGGAATGCTGTGAGTGCTGGTCTCTTGGCTTAGTGGCGATACTGGGCGTTGGGGAATCCGTGGCGAATTCGACCATACCCCCAACCTATCAGACTCAAACGATCTCTTTGAATGTGACACTGGCGAGGAAGCAGATGAAATGACCACATTGGCTGTAGAAGATACTGCGTATGGTGCTGTAGCATCCAGCACAGGCATGGATCCTGAGTATTGCAAGTTTGGGCTAGAACCTCCGCTGGTTTTGGACTTCTTTTTACCCTTCTGTGGTGATCCAGTGTCGTTCACATCGCTTTCGTTGAGTTTGGAGGATGAGAATATTGAGAATCGCTTCAGCGATGAGTGATGAGGCGAATTACCCTGGTCACCGCCCATTGAGAGCGGTCTTGCTGGCATAGATTGTGGGAGACTTGAATTGAGTTGGAGTGAGTTCAAGGTCGGATGGTGGTCCTGGTTGAACGGTTTGACGTTTATTCGGTGTGTTACAACGTTACCGTTGAGTTATTTACACATTCCCTCTTTTAGGCAATCACACGCCAACTGACAAGCCATCTTGTGGTGCCTTTACTTCCCAACCGTTAACCGAAAAACCTTGAAAACGACAAAAATCAACAAAATTTGTTGCAAGTTAAGTTAAATAAATAATAATATATTATACCAGCCTGAATTTACTCAGCAGTCTTTTGCTTCTTACTTGTGTCAGTCTCTGTAGTAGTAGATGATTCAGTTCCATCAACCTTTCGCTTGCCTTTAGTGTTGTCTACAGCTGGTTTCTTCTTCTTAACCAAAGAGCTGATGTCATTGGCTGCCCCACCCAAGGCAGCAGCAATTTGTTGCTTCATGTCGCTGTCTTGACCGATCAGACCAAGCAGAGCATCGGACTTTTGCTGCTCAATAGCTTCGTCGTACTTTGACTTCTTCAGTTCCATCAAGCGCGTTTGAAGGTCCTTGACTAAGGTGGCATCTGGGGTTTCTGACTCTTTGATGCGCTCCTTAACGCTGGCGATAGCCTTTTCCATCTCTTTGATAGCTTTGTCTTTAGACTTAGGATCCTCCACGCAAAATTCGTAAGCCAGCGAGAGTTTGAAGTGGCCTTCAGATATCAGCGAAGAAGACGGCTTGTAAAGTTTCTCTTTCAATACAAGCGATTCAAGTAAATCTTGTGCAGCCTGAGGAAAATTCTCGGATTCTAGAGAAACCTCGCCTAGTAGATCAAATGTCTCAGCAAGCTTGGTTTCGAGAGACTTGACCTTGGTCGCGTCTTCACCTACTTCCTTGATCTCAAGGAGAAACAGAGCTCTGGCAGCATCAAGAGCCTCCCATGCCAGCTCAAATTCACTTTGCTCTTCTTGATCTTCCTCCTGCTCTTCATCTTCGTCGTCTGCCACGTCGTCTGCCAGTTGAAAGTTGGGATTCGCTTCCCCATTAGACTTGTCCTTGTCTGCTTGTTTATTCGACTCGCCATTCGCGTTATTGCTAGCACCCAACACGTCAGATTTGGTAACGCCAATCTGGAACATGGCTCGACCATATAGGAACAGTAGGGTTGGACTGTCGTTGCCATCGTTCTCTTCCGAATACTCCATACAAGCGTTTGAAAACTTTTCAGACGCGCCCTCAAAGTCTTTCAAGGCGTAATCTTTCGACCCATCGATGATGAGCTTCTCAATTTTGGAACTCCACTGAGTTTCTGACGAGATCTGATCCTCCATGCTGAAAACTTTTTTTAATAAAACGATGCGATGAACAGTAGAAACTAGTGTTAGCGACGCGAAATCATTTTCAATTTATGGAGCCCAAAACGGTAGTGCTCAACCTGGATCAGTGGTGATCAGGGCTAGGTTTTGTGTTCTTCCCAATCGTTATGGGAAAAATTTCCTGGTAACGAGATCCAAATTTGACATTTGACAATCACATAATGGCACCAGAAAGATCAACCGGTGAACCCCAGCGCAAGCGACGGAGGAGAAAGGTTGCGAGAACTGAGGGTATTTATATTGATTCCATTTAGATTATATTCTCTAACCTTGGATAGATTTTTCATCCGATTCCTCAGACTCGTCAGACTCAGACTCCGGCGTTGAACAGCAGACAGTTCAAGATAAATATGTAAGTGACTAGCACTTCCGAGAATTTTACATGCTGACCTTATAGATTGAAGATGAAGATATGAAAGATGTAGACGTTGATTTGGACATTGCCGAAAGCACCGAAAATCAATATCAAGAGGTGGAGCACCCCAAGTCGTTGATTCCACCAGAGCTCGATGCCAACGCCCATGCTGAGAATAAGGCAGCTGAGAACTCTGAAAAATTCAATCAATACTATCTTCAGTTATTGACAAGCGGATTTGGTGAAGACTTACATGCTCTTCGCTCCAGCAAGGATTTTACTCCCCAGTCTATGCCCTTACTCATTAGAGCACTAAAAGAAGGCATCAATATGTTTGACGCAGACCAGAGAAACCTCATTCTCACAGGGGCCTCTTCCAACTAACGCTTTATTTATTTTAACTTCACTTGAAAGAAAACAAAGATATATTTACATGCCCTTAGTATCCAATCTTCCCTCGTAACTGACCCAGCAATCCATAATAGCTTTCCTGCTCTGGTGCAGGACTTGATCTGGCAGAAGATGGTGTGCCACTTCTATTCGGTACTGCACCCTCATTTCCTCTTTGCTGTTGACTAGAGATATTGCTAAATGCCTCTTCAATCCGCTTCCGCAATCCAGCCACAAATTTGACCTTGGCTGAATACTGAGATGTACCCTTCCATACCTGTACCAACTCCGCCAGTCGCTCGACCTTCTTCAAAGCACCTTCCACATCTTTGCTGTCGATCAATGTAATAACCTCGTTTGTAGCAGCCTGCTCATCACTGAACAAGATTTCAGCCTCACGAAGCACAGCTTCAACTTCCTGCATCTTAGTTCGCACTCGCTCCAGCTGCTCTAACCGTCGCATTGCTTCGGTGGCCTTCGAACTTTCGGTTGGTTCCACTCTCTTCTCGCTCACTTCATCGATATCACTCACAAGACCCGCGACTCCACTTCTTAGCAACTCTACTTCATAATTTAATCGAGGGCCGGATTTGAGTAGATCTGTCATCGTCTCTTCGAGCTTCCACGTCAACTCGTGTGATGCATGATCGAGCTGAGATAGCAATTGTGACGTGGCGGAATGAAGCTCCGCCTGCTGAGTTAGCGGATTATACCGCTCAAGTGCTGTATCTAAATATCCATGAGACACTAGATTAGGGTCACTGAAAGTCTCTAGAACGTCTTTTGTTGACTTTATAGTCGTGCTCATTACTATGTGTTGGCTACTGATTCTCTTTTTTCTGATTTTGATGTTATCAAGTATTCAGGGTTAGGTTATATGTTTTTATTTTTGGTGGAGACGCTGACCTTCAGCAGGTAGGCCATGAACTCTTGCAAACTGACATCATCTGTCAACACCACCGTAGTGCTTCCATTATTGGTGTAGTTGCCTGGACCGGATGAGGATTTACTGGGATTCAACTTAGCCATCAGGAATCGAGCTTGAGATGCGTTTGCCTCAGTATCGACAAAACGGGGTAAAGGAAATCGGTCTACAAGTAGCTCAGCAGCATCTGTGCGAGGGAGTTGTAGCAATGACTTGAAATTGCCATACTCTTCGCGATCTTGATATCCTTCACGTCTCCACGCTGCAATATTTTCACCGTGGTAAATCAAAATATGGAAGAAGGTGTCGAGTAGCAGAATGCGATCTGGGCTGACGGATGAGGAATCAAGCAAAACAGGCTCTCCTTCAGCCTTGTTGAGTTCGTAAGACGTTAGAGTGGGCTGAATCATGATAGTGGTATTGGTGGTATCTTCTTTGATGAGCTCATGACGATAGAAAGCCGTCTCATCAGGAGAATTGTTGAATACTTGCAAGAACTGACTTCGTCGCAAGTGATACATGAACTGAGGAAAGAAATAGCTAAGTTGGGAAGCCAGCTTGAAGGTATTAGGGTCGTCTTTGACAAAGTTGCCAAAATGAGCACATAGTTTGATCAGAATCATATCAATCCACCGCACTACATCAGCCACTGACTGCTTCTGAGCCTTAAACATAGCAAGACGAGCAATAATGGCTGCTGCTGCCTCTTGATCAAAGGACTGCTTCTGGTATTCGATCTGACCAGGTAGAGATAAAGCACGAGCCACAGTTGTCACGCGCAGACGAAAGTGACCCTCAGGATGTTGGTAATATGTAATAAACTGAATGAACACTTGAGGAGGTTGTTCATTAACATGAGCTGTTGGGGCTTGAGAGCTGGCGACTTCAAAGTAGAGAGAGTATGTCGATGAAGGAGTAATACCACAAAGCTTCCAAGAACTGGTAGCACCAATGCCAATTTCATTATCAGAGACAAAAGCCGTTTTGTTGTGGAGGCCTATGGCAGTCCCAACCAAACCGGAAACCTTCAGCTCTTTCGACATCTTAACTTCGAGGTTTCCACCAAATCCCATGCAAAGAAATCCTTGATCATCCTTGTTAAACACGCGCAGGAAACTTTGCTTAAAGATAGAAGTTGAAAAGGCATCAGAAAGGACAATGACACCACCTGTGCTGTCTGGCAAATGATGCATTTCATCAAGTCCAACTTGATCGTAACATCCTGCAAAAACGTCGACCACTGTACCATTTCGGGAAGCACGTTTTCCTAGCTCTTCGTAGAACGCATTTGCTTTCTTGTAATGAGGAGCCAGATCTTTATCTATGTCGTGGTGGGAGCGAATTGTTTCACGCAGCTGTGGGGTTACCACGGTACCAGGCCCAGTTGTACAGGGACCAGCAGCAAAAAGCATTGCTCTTGCACCAGTATTGGGGAATGCTGTTTCTAAAATGCTAATGGCAACATTCAATGCCACCCCAGTACAGCGTTGCGAACGGTTGGCCTTAGGAATCTTAAAAGAGTCAAGCAAAAGTTGTTCCAAAACCTTGGTTAACTGAAACTCTGCCTCTTGAACCGGAAGAAGATATTTAGCAGCAGTTCTCATAGTAGGTTGGGATTGTATGCCAGAGCGCAAATCAGCTGCGAGGAATCCTAACGTTTCCTGGATAGTCTTTGCCGTATATGCCTTGTTGCCGTTGAATGTCAAGGCTCGGTAGCACTCGCTATAACCGAGCTCGTGAACATTAACATGAGTACCGAAGGTAATGAGACCGATCAGTGCAGTTGGTGGGAGTAAACTTAAACTGACGAGAAGCGAATCCTTTAATGCGTTCAGATTCTCCAAATCCTGGCAAACATCAACAATATATAAGAACACTGGGGAAGTATTTGAACGTTTGTTTAAAATGTATTCGACTGTGGTATTGGATGGACGAAGTTCCTGAGGAAGATTATCAGGAGTGGCGGTCAGATAAGTTGAAGGAAGAGGGTTCCTATGTAGGCACAGGCGGCAAGTCCAAATTTTTGCGCCCAGATCAAGAAGGCTATGGAATTAGACACCTGTAACGCTCGAAGTCATTGTGAGACTTACCAGTATGGATTCAAGATGGACTTGCAAGTTTTGTTTCTGCACAAAACTGGTTCATAGGCCAATGCCATGAGATCTGGCTTACTGAATAGTGGTGTGTACATTGCAGCTACAGGGATGACCGACTTCTGGGCCTCCTTCACCGTTGATGGAATCACATTCCAAGAAAATCGAACACCATCGACTTCTTCTATGCTTTCAAAGTCCTAGAGACGAAATCAGCTCAGTCGTCTGTTACAGTTGACATCAGCAAAAATGCTTACCATCGTTGCTTTGGGCTTGAATCAAATATGCGAATTAGCCAGGGCAAGATACAAAGAATGGTATGATTTCAAGATCTCTGCGATATCTCTACTGGCCGTCTTTCAGCTAGCCAAGTGAGTTTTTCATAATGATGGTTTTTTGATTGTCAAGCCAACGTGGCCAACATAGATCTGGATGAGTCATTGCTGACGTTTGAGTTTTTGTAACAGGCCCTGAAGACAAAATTCTAAATTTCGATGTTCCAACCTAGTTGGATGTCTGTAATCAAAGGATGATCTGTCTGCGGTTGGCAGAGTATAATTCCGTTTAATCAATTGTTTTAATTATATATACATGCTTCCAAGGTTTCGAGCACTGGAGCTAAAGAGTAAGAAGGGCTTATCACTATGATACCATCCTTACAAGAAAATCTAATAGGTACACTGGAGATATATTTCAAACCTTTAAAGCTCAGGAAATCTTTAGAAGTTATAAATTTTATATAGTTCTTGGTATCGCTATTGTTCCATCTATATTTTATTTATTACACGGAGCTACATAAGCCAAATTTGTTTTGGATTTACCTTGTATTCGGCCCATGGCCATCACAATTACCTGTCTCATTGACCTAGTGTGACTTCCAAGGCATATTTTATATAATCTGAGCGTTAAAAAATATCTTTTGTGATAAAAGTATGCATCTTCATCACTTTAGAGAAAATATGGCAGTGATTCAATTGCAATCCTTTGGAAACCCACAAAGAGTGGGTTATAATGATCATATTAATTGTTTCTTTTTTGTATGAAGACTATAGATCAAAAATATTTTCCAGGGAACAGATTCTTGATGGGTCTTTTGTAAGCGATGGTATCATCGATAGCTATAGCTCGCTTGTAAGCTCATTTCAAACTATCAACATTAGCAAAGAATTAAAAATGGAAGCAGGCTCGTCTTCCATTTAGGGCTTTTAATAATTTTTAATGGATTTCTATAAATGAATAAATGGGGAGTGCCAAACTTTGTGCAGCTCTAGAGTGTGTACGACTTGAAAGGACTTGTTAACTATATATATTGAAAACTACTATAGTAGGGTTATGCATGCATGCAGTCGGCAAATTGTTGAAATTAACTATTTGTTCAAGCTAGCCTGTGTAGCTACCATTTTTTTGCCCCGGGCGTTTATATTATCAAAGGTTGAAAATGGCTCGTTTCATTCTAATTGGTTTATTTGTATGGCGACCTAGAGAAGTATACGTGCTATTAGTCTGTGCGCGCGGATTGCAATCCAGCGAGATCTTCTTCAACTTTCACAAGGGTATCTAAAATCAAGTTTCAAACAACTTTTGAAGGAACTCGCTTTTAGAACCAGGCAATCTAAAAAGGTTGATATCAGGCAGCTCTACAAAAGCAGGCTATTTATTCTAGTAGATATTGGCCGAGTTTTCTCCTTGCAAGTCTCATCAATTGATGATTTTGCTTAAAGTAGCATATGCCTTTTAAAGGTCACTTTCATGTAGAGACAAATCCGTCTTGCATCACTGTCTCACTTTATGAGAAAAAGGTAGAAGTTTGATTAGCCTGATCCTAACCTTTTGTTCTCTATCTGCTATAAGATGGAATTGACTTGACTCTCTTAGTCCTGGGTGGAAGACCGCTAAAATTCAATCCAGCTTCTTCATCATATTTTTATGATCTCAGTGAGAATTAATGTCAGTGCTAAAGCTGTACGTATACATTCAAGTTAACACACATAGGTAGTAGGCTTAGGGGCGGATGGTCATTCCAGCTTGAGAATGCATGATACCGCGGCGCCAGCGGCATTGTGCACAATAAGAATCCAGTATATATATACAGCCCATGGTTATTAATTTGAATATTGGTATTAAGCCCACAGATAGCATGCATATGGTCACCAAAGGAGGAAGAGCTCATCACCGTCATGAAGACTTCAGAACGATCCTTTCTCGAAGACTTGAGAAGGCGGGATGCGGAGTAGTTAGGGTAGAGCCGGGAGCTCTAACACCAGGAGGGCAAAAGAGGAGTGATTTTTCTGTTACTGTTGATGAAGTTGCAACCCACTTCGATGTGTCTGTCCGTAACATCGGAGGCCACGGGTGTCCTGCGTCCTCGCAGGCCAACTTGAATGCGAAATTCAACGAAAAAATGAGGTATTATTCATTTCTCGCACCGAATTTTCATCCTATTGTTGTATCACCTGGAGGATTGCTTCACACGGAAACGGAGAAAACTTTAAAAATACTAGCTTTAAAGATGGGAAATCAAAGCTACAAGTTATATCCTCATTTAGCTATCTGTTTAGCCTTATACAGAGCTAAAGGCCACTTTTCTAGAAAGGATAGTCTAGAAGTGGATGGGAGAAGGGAGCGAGCTATTACATACTAGCTCCATTACAACACAAAGTATTATGTATTACCCTAATAATAAAAGAATTTTATATGGGTGCGTTATTAATGAACTGGAAGAGTTAGCTATGAGAAATCTGCAGCTAAATGGCTTAGAAAGCATTTGTATGATTGCTGTACACACGATTATTACGCGTGCAGCTGCTGCTAGTAACGAAACTGGGGTGTTGTAGAGTGATGCATGGTATATATACTTGTGATATATAGTTCACGGCTAAGAATCTAACTGAAAACTCCATCACAAACACCACCCATCACCAAAAAAAAAAAAAAAAAGAGATTAACTAATTATAAATAGACCTATATATAGGTATACAGCATAGCTCGATCGCGGTTTCAATATATATAGAAGTAAATTAAAAGTAAAGTATTCTGAAGAATTGATAGCTAGACGAATACGAGCTCTTGATGTAAGCACATCCGGGAAGATTCGTTATGAATTCCTAGCTAGTAGTGTGCTAAAGTTGTACTCCCCACCCCAGAACCCGTGGACTTTGGGTTAAACTCGGTCTCACAGCAAGGCGTAAGAAATTTATAAGACTCCAGTAGATTAAGTGCGCGCATGAGTTTATATGTATAATATCAAATGAAGGTGTTTCCCATAAGTCGACATAGTACATGCGCTCACTGATGGCATGATCCCATGTTATACTTTCAGTCATGTATATATATATGTAATATACTTGACCCAATAACCAAAAGAATAAACCAGTTAACATATATATATCAGCAATTGAGCTGGCTCTGCATCTGCATCAGACAGCCCAGCGTTCACATGAAATTTATATATATACATTAAGCTTGCAGGCACAGACCTTTTAAATTGTTCTGTGGAGCTATGCATATCTAAATGCTGAATATTTCAAACTTCACATCGATCTGGCTAACATCATTTTGTCGCAAGAGGAGGTCTGCGGTGGTGGTGAGGTCTGGATATTTACCTGGTGACATGTGCAATCGATAATTAGGTGGCATGTGCACAGGAATCTTCGTAGAACGTTGAATTCTTATGCTTAAACGAACACATACTATTATGTATTACCCGAAAATCAACAAGCTCAAGTGTGCCTGAATTATTTATATATCATGATCATTAAGACTGACTATACTTCTTTTACCATGCATTCATAGTGATCACATGTGAGTTCTCGTATTAATTCTGCGCATGTAGAGTCCTTAAGTGTAAATTCTGGGGCAAAATCGTGAGCATCACGGGTCAGGAACTAAGTTGATAGACTGAATTTCGCTAAAATCGCAAAACACCACCAATGATATCGAGTATGCTTGCCCATGTATTCATGACTTACAAGATCCATTCTAAACTACTTCCAGTGGAATAAGCGAGCACCCTCAAGGTTGGTTAGGCTGAGTTGAAATTGAAGACAACACAAAACAATGATAGCAATTCAAAGTCTAGGTTTCTTTGACACAAAGTATTTGCTCCAAAATTAAACTTCAAAGTTAGGAGGGCATGTTGTCATGTAGTCTCTGCTTTGATCTGCCTGATGAAGTTAAAGAGCTAGCAAGTGTTTGTAACACACTACTGGCACGCTAGCGAGATATCAAGCAAGGTTTAGGTTGGCCCGCCTTTTTTTTTTTTTTTTTTTTTTTTTTTTTTTTTTTTTTTCGGAACCATCGATCGTGCTGTTCAGAAACTACTTGGGTCGTTAACCTGCAAAAGAGTTTTATGGTTAGAAAAGTGAAGTATTCAATAAACTTGCAAACCCGGGCATTACTTATATTGAAGGCAAGCATTAGATAATGGGTCTTCAAATAATTAATATGCCGGTTGTGGCTTCTTTGAAAAAGGTCGAGTTACTAAAATATTAGTAGTTAAAAATTAATGTCTTGTGTTGAAAATTTTGGACAATATTGGCTTGGTTAACCCTCTGGAAATCTTGACCGCATTGAGGTTTAGCGGGTATTTCGCTTGGAGACATGATGTCTGAAACTATAGCTCTTTTGCAGAAGCGCAAAAATTAGGGTAAAGCCATTATTTCATTCTAAAAACTAGTTGCCCAAAGCTACCACCATATATAGTCTACTCGAACTATAGAGTATACATCTTCCAAGTCCTTGAATCAAGATGCATTTTTCTGACTTGATAATTGTATCAGCTGTGATAGATTCCAGAAATTCCGGTCAATAAGGCTAGATTAGAAATGGAATGGGGAAGTAATGAGAACTCGTATATAGCAGCAACAGGGTGGACCTATGACATGATGAGGTCCAGTTGAATGGCCACACAAAATGCTTGGGTACAAAGCCGGTCATATCCGTGGATCAGTCCCTCAAATTCTAGGAGCAAGTGGTAAAATGTTGAGGGAGAGTGAGTGCCAGTGACAATGTGAGTTTCATTTATTCTGAAGTTTAGACCTATCTTTCTATCTTGCCACAAGGTTCACCTCCACAAATTAAGCCTAGAGTAGTAAGTAAAATTAACTTTGTCAATAGGCATGTGGGCTTATGATCAAAGGAAAAGCCAGAAAAATGGTGATCTCTTTCTGTTTGTTTCGATGCTCCCTGCAATGGAAAAATCTCGTGAACCAACATGTCTTACGATGAGCATTACACGGTCCAAAGAGCGTTGCTACAGAAAATCAATGGCCGAATGAGAGGAAGTTAGTCTCAACTCCAATAGGGCTTTTTGTCATTGCGAGCATTGAGTATTTTTTTTTACAGACTTCATCTGTACATGTAATTATAATTATAAACAGATTTCTTTATAACCTCAAGAATTACCCCTCAATTCTTTTAACCATCATCCTTCCTCGCTGTCATAAAACTGAAGTTTATATATTCCACTCTCCACATCAGTTTCCATGAATTCTAAATTCGTTCCGTCTCTACTCAACAATAGTTTAAAAATAAGCGGAGAGAAGGCAAGTGGCAAGGTTTTAACCATTTCGGCTTCCCTCTGCCCACCATGCATGAGTGTTCTGTTAACTTTTATGTCACTGTTGTCAACATCATCTCACCCTAGCTATCATTTCTTCCAAGTTAGCCCCACTTTTCATGTTGCATGTATAATAGAATATATACATGATCTTGATTTTCGAGCTTTGCAAATTTGAGCTGAAGGAACCCGAAGAATCAGTTTTACGTTAGTATCTGAGCTTTTGTGGGCCAATTACCGTTCAGGTTTGCACAAGTCTAACATCGATAATAGTAAATTTAAAGTTATCACAAAACCATACCCCAATACTCCATGTCATGAAGGTCTCATCAACAAAGACTATTGTCAAACATCAAAATCAATCATTGTATTCATTTCTATGAAAATAAATGGAATTCTTCTTTTCGTTTTATATCTATAAACTCATCTACTTCGCATTGCTTTCTTGTCGTACCTAGGGAGTATCTGAAGTAGCAGCACCTAAGAGTTGAAGCAAAGCCGAAATGACGAGATTCAACCAAAAGCGAGCTAATATATAAGCCACACAAAAAGGAAAGCAGATGAGGTATAGAGGAGACAAACGATGAAAAATTGTTCTTGAAAAAAAGGAATAAAAAGGAGGACATGATAACTTGAAATCTTTGTAACAAATCCTTCTCATCGATCCCAAACCCCGCAAAAGACCAGAAGAAATAAAAAGCAAAAAGGTCTTTATTATGGAGGTCAAGGTGGTAACCTGTGGAGAGAGCGACAATGAAAGATGAAAGGGAAAAAAGGCCGGAAGAAAAATAAGGAAAACAAGAATCCATGAAGTCGTCAAAAAAATCATCAAAAAACGCCAAAGAAATAATAATAATAAAAAAAAAAAAAAAAAAAAAAAAAAACAAGTCAACCATGAAACATAAAAAAATCCACCGGGATAATATTTGAACTTTTCCGTACTGCTTCTTTTTCACTTGTCCTCAAGCTCGCTTTCTAGAAAAGATTTTTAGTCATCTTCTGAGATCAAATTTTTAGTCAAGATGCAGTAAGCAATAACAGCCCACATACATGGTCTCGCAATTGCAAGCTATCTTGTTGGCCTTGATCGTAGTTTAAATAATTCCCATAAAAAGCGGAAACCCTCTAGAGAGTGAGAAATGAATGGAAGCGGAAAAAGACAACCAAATGATCATGAAAAAAAAAGAAGTTGCACACACTTAGTTGAGATGCCACATGAACTCGTTATTGTAAACGTCTCCAAGCAAGGCATCGTCGCTTTCGGAAGCCGAAAACCACATAGCACTGTTGCTGCCTGACATATGTGAACCTGCGGCTGCCACAGCTGCCATCATGGCAGCCGACGAAGATGATGAAGCCATCTGTGGAGTTGGCGGCGTGCTAGAATAGATGTTATTGTACGGAGCCGCCGCATAAGTATAGTTAGAAAACCCTGTTGAAGAAGAAGACGCCGATGGCGAGTGCACACCCAGGTGCATTCTATAGTTGTTGGATTCGCCAGCAGCAGCAGAAGAGAGAGAGGCGGCGGTGGGGGTGGGGGTGGACGGGCCTGCGTTGGAATGATGAAGAGTATCTTTGAGAGCTGGTAAGGCCGTGGTTGCGTGGGGATTCAAGCTCACACAAAAATTTTTGAAGCTTGGAGATTCTATGAGGCTGGCTGGAATATCATAGTTGATAACCATATCAAGTAGAGCCTTGATGGCACCGTCAACGTTGATATGGTTGGCACTGGCCTCTGTGTGAGCTGGGCCGTTGAGGGATTGATCAACAGAGGACGACGCAAAAGGTGAGGCGGGTGTCGAGACAGTATCAAAAGTTGGAGTGCCCGAGGTGTTAGTGCTTGTGCCCGAGGTAGAAGGTGTAGTTGTGATGTATGAGGGCACGGCCGCGGCCTGTGCGGCGGCAGCTATGATAGAGGAGTCAGCCATTTCAAAAGGGTTTGAGATGGTGTCAAAGAAAAAAGGCGAAGATGGGGGATGGTATTCATTGATGGGGGTCGCTGGAACCGAGTATGAATTTGGCAGAAAAAGCACAGATTCTTCCGCAGGTACGGAGGAGAAGGGCACAAGAGGGGGAGTGGGCAAAACGTCAATGCTGAGAGGAGTTGCAGGAGTGGCGGGCGACGCGGGTGTAGGCGGAACTGTAGGCTCAGTAATCACAGGACCTTTCTTAGGTGCAGATTTAGTCTTAACATGAGAAGAAGATGAGGAGGCGGTTGCCGAAGTGTTTGTACCGGCAGCGCTGTTTTTGCGTGGACGAGATTGCGTCAAGCAGGGTTCAATTTTGTGAACTCTAAGAAGGTGTCTGATGGGAGCAGCGGTGCCACCTGAGAGCAGGTAGGTTGTTTTCTTGTCTTTGCACATGGAGCATACCCATACTTCTTGGCCGTCTGAGTTGAGGGTAACGCCGTCATCAGGGTTGATGGTGGAGTAGTGCCAAATATGGGAGGTTCGAGGGCGTCTTTTGGCAGCATGTTTAGAGATTTTCTTTGTGACTTTAGATGATGAGCTTGCCGACGACCGTGGCGTGCGGGTCGTGCGAGGCGTTGAGTCACTTATCGAAGAGACAGGCACGCATGGAGGGGTCGTTGATATAAGCAGGTTGTGCTTTTGCAGATGTGTTTGAATTTGATCTTGGTTCATCATTCTAAGAGACCAGTTGGTTCATAAGTCGTGAAAATGGAGAAGAAAGTTGGAAATTTTAGAAGAAAAGAAGAACAGAAAATAAAGAGGAGGGCTGAGATGGTTGATATATAATTTTGAGCCGAAGAGTACGAAAGGCGAACAGGGAATTTTTTTTACTGGAAAAAGAAAATATGAGGTGAAGCAGGATGAAATGAAATGCGGTTAACTTTCTGGCTTTCAATAATACGTGCATCTATAGATATTTATATATTATAATTATAGGTAAAAAAAATTATCAGAGAAAACAATAAATTAACCCAAATGCAAAGTGCAAAAAGTGTGGCAGGTCTAAGACTTGAGGAAGTCCCATGGATATGGCAAGGCTGCTAGTTAACTGTTGACACAAAAATACAAATTAACCCAGAAAAAGAAAAGAGTTGGTATAGGTATATATACTGCTGGATAGGTTTAAGTTTTAAAGTTGGGTCTGATAGCGAGCGATTGGTCAAATTTATAGTATAAGTTAACACCAGAACGGACTACTTAAGGTTAGTCAAACTTAACCTTAAAAATTGTTATGCGCTAACTCACGTGGAATTGGACGCACTAGACATGTGCCTGTGGGACCTTTTCTGGTATACTTGACAACCTCTAGTCAAAAGAAATTATGCCAAAATGTAAAAGACAGAGATTTACACTACGTATATTAAGGTCTTACTATTTTCTCAATACCCAAGAGCGGTATCGCATCTTGAATTCCAATTAATGGGCCATGGATCCAAATTTAATGAATTCAGGCAATGCAGACGATATCGTGAAGACCATGGTTATAGTAAAAAATAAATAAAAAAATAAAAAAAAGAAGAAAGAGGCAATTCGAATAGTAAAGAAAGCCTCCAGTTGCCTATCAGGCCATATCATCCACCTTACCATCAACTCTTTCAAACGTCTCATCGTGATCCAAATGGCAGACCGTTTGCTACTGGAATGAAAGCTCGACAAGAGCAAAACAATAGCAATGATTGCCTTGATGAAAGTGCACTAAGGGCTTCGGTCAGAGTGAAATGGAGGAGCCAAGGGAGAACCCCTCCCTCCAAAGGCGCCGAAGTTCAATCATATTATGACCCTAAAGGTGGAATGAGTATGCCTATCCCGATTTCTCCCATTCAATTGGTTTGGTTTTTGGATTAGCAGCTATAGGTCTAGTTATATATTATAATGGATTCAATATATATAAGACTTGGGTCCGCATATATATATGTATAACTGCATGTATAGCTGTATATACGTATTGGTGGTATTAAATACTATTATTATATCACATGCAGCTCTAATACAGGCCTTTGATATTGCAGTTGGCTTACCTAGGCCTGGGTTGTTTTTTCAAAGAAATTAAACCTATAGACACGAGGACAAGTCAGTAAATTGATAATAAACTTTTCTCTGACGTCGTCCCCGTCGTTCAAGTTGGTTTATAATCGTTAGCTAGGTTTTACTTTATATCTAAAGATATTTCCATGGCCCACTCCCTTGCTGTATCTGCTTTATATACACATGCATGCTAGCCAACGGCAGGTTCAGCCTTGATATGGTTTACATATGAGCTACTTCTTCAACTTTTTTTTCGTCCGCTTAGAGCTTACCAAATCTTAAGAAATTTGTAGAACCTCCATATATATATATAAGAACCAAGCTGGCGTATATTTTGTTTCCCATGACAGTAAATCCAGCCTTCGTCTTTTTCTATTCTGATTTATTTTTTTCTGCAGCTGTATGTACAAGCTTACATGCATGGCAATTGATTGGAATTATATACATCTATAGTGTATATATATGTATACACCCAAGACTGTCGCTATTTATAATGAGACGCGTTTCTTGAAACGACCAAAAAGGCGCGTAGTTAATTAATAAAATTAATTTTATTACTATTTTTTACGTTTTAAATTTGTTTTAATTTATTATAAATTTGGTTATTACTATTTTATAGCTAGCTTTAAAAATTTTAAAAACTCAAGCATCTCATACATGTGCGCAATCCTCAGAAATCGCTTTTTGATTTCACGCCTCCATCTGAATTCAAAGTATCAATCCCATATGGTCTTGCGATCGAGGTCAGAAGCAGGAATATCCTACCTTTAAGGACAACTATTTGGTATGGTCGTTTTTGTTGCTTCTTGTGGGCTGATGATATTTGCATTGAATTCAACATATCCTTGCCCCATCACATGTGTGCTAAATAATAAAATGCAACAAAATTATAAGGGGTAAGGGCTTTTAAGAATAGACCTCTTTTGGCTCGTCTAAGAGTAGTTTGTGGCCCATATATATATATACCAAGCAACTGGTAAACTGGTATCAACGAGCTAGAATTCAAATGAAGTGGACTATTTGAACAAGTTGAAATGAAGAAACTAAATATTAGTCTCAGCATTATTAATTCATAATAGATAAATTAAGCCAATTAGTTCAATCCTTTGTGCAAGATCTTCAAGCAACGGTCTGTCGATTTGGGTCGAGTTTGGCAATTGATATCTCAACTCCAGAAAAATCCAAAAAATTTCTTCAATTTTGATTCTATTTCGTTATTTATTTTCCATGGAGGTGTTTTCAATTTGTAATATGATACTGCCTAAACTTGAATTATAGCTCAGCTTCGCTTAGGTCCGAGCCCAGGGAATTCGCTAGCTAGGTTCATGTCATGCACAGCTTTTTCTATCATCATGGGCTACTGTGAGCTCTAGAAGGGCAATAGCTTGATAATATTAACTTCAAATTTTTCTGTATGCTGACGCGGGATACGGGAAACCCTTTCAGTTTGTTTTTGGCAAATTTTTCCAATGATCATCTATAACTGGTTGTTAACCTGGAGAAGAATAATACTTTATGACCTAACTCTTTTCCCAAACCTTATTGTTCTGCTCATCTCCATGGTCCTTGTATAATAGAGACTATCGTTTTCTTGCTGCATTAGAGGCATTAATGTTCAACTATCCTGCCCTCTTTGTTCTGGAGTAATGGTTTGATCATCGTCTGGGCTATCACTTGCTTGTCAGATTGGTAAGCATGAACCACCACTGCAGCTCGTCCTTTCAATTCCCTTGTGCACAGCAAAAGCGCCTTCGATCTTAGCCCAACTAGACTCTACTCGCCGCCTCTTTTAAAGACGCGCAGTCATTCTCTTTCGTGCCCTTCCGCTTTCATGAAAGATTCATCGTTTATTGTCGTGCCCAACAATCAGACTCCCACGCCCCATTTCCTTAACCAAGCCACAGCTCAAAGCTCAGCTGCTGACTACCATAGTTAAGAAGCACAGTTAATTTGGAATATCCCTTTCATTGAACGCTTAAATCGTTTCATTGCTCATTGAAATGTATCAAGAATCAATCAATAAATGGGTCAGGCTGGATGAAAGTCTAGCATGCAGAGCTTGGATCAACATCTTTGCATCTCTTGACCTCGAGGATAGGTCTATCTCTAATTGATGTATTCAGTACTTACGATAAGCTGCATAATCTTCAAAGTTTTAACATAATGTTGGGAGAGATCGTTCACTTGAATTGTAAGGCAGCGCCATGCCATGCCAATGCTGTTTAAGAATAGTGATAGATGATAATATGAGATAGGCCGCCGACAAGCCATGTATATTTTCTCTTTGTTGCCTCGCTTGCACTTCAGTCAACAACTTCAAGTGGAAGCCAAGCCTACCCCAGTATTCCATGGATTCCTTTATTTTTTACCTCAAGTCTGCACATGTTACAGGTATAATAATAATAATATTATTATTGTTCTGATTGCTAATTAATGTGTACATTTAGTTGAGACAAGCAGGCCGCTGCACTTGGAATGCAAAGCTCGCCACGGTACCCATGCATGCCAACCAGAAATTTAACACATACATATATATGTCATCATACTTCTGCAAAACAAAATTTTGGACAAAATCCTGTAATGACTTCAAATTTGCTTCAACCACGGCCCCAGATGAATGATCAGAGATAGATCATGTCATGCAGTTTCTCGTACCCACCTTTCTGTCGTGCCTCAATGTCAGAATCATAAGAAAAAACTTACATATGTATCGTCCAAGTACTCTGGTTCGAGTTGGAAGTGCTTTCATGTCTTGCGAAGTCCAATATTTCTGTAATACACATATCAAAGATATGCATACATATACATTTTAAACAAAGAATTCATAGTGATACAGAGCTACGAGGTTTCGTAGTTCTGTTAGGGCTAGTCTGTGAAGATCAGAAAGACACACTGCTTCTAGGAAGATCTACTTGAGTATATATATCCTGTTTCTGTATACGTGACGTACAAGGGGTATCATCTGTTCCTTAATACCAAATGGTTAACTTCATCTTAATATTAGATACATCCATTTTAACTCAGTCCTGAACAAGAGAGTTATTATGATACAGGAAGTAACAAGGAAATGAGATAGGAACAGGAATGAATTCAGGAACAGACATGTGTGTTCACGTGCTGCTGAATCGAAAGATTTGAGAAACCTGCAACCATGCTAAAACCCAAATTTAATTCTCTCGATACCTTCCTATGATTGTAAGTCTCCCTTGACATTGTAGAACAGGCTCAGGCCTGCTTCCCTAGAGTGGTCCCGAGTGGCTATGGCGAGGATCGCTGGGGAATATCCCAAACTAGCAAAAGCCGCGCTCACATGTACACGCGCATGCCACTTTGATCTATCTTTCATTTTGACCTGAGCCCGCCACGCTTGATAGCAACTTTTATAATAGCTAGCAAAGATAAACTGGAATTGCCACTGAAGCTGTAATTAATTCCAAAATAAAGTAAAACCCATACTGAAAATCAATTCTGCTTTGCTGAATCTAATAATAGGACAAAGATGTGGTTATACTAACCAAGTGCCAAGTCATTCTCATGAATCGTGCACATACTCTCGGATAGATTGCCAACGGTTGCCACTGTCGCCTCTTGAATGTCTTCTCTCTTTATTCTACTAAATGAATGATGATTGTGGGTATCAATTGAATTGACTATGATTAGCTCTTGTGTGTGGGTGAAGCTTTCTAAACTACTGTTTTTTGAGATCTCAAAAAGCAGGACTTACACGAGCCTACCATAGAACAAGCTTGAGTCTACGCATGGAATATTCTTGAAAAGAACTCAGGGCGTTGAATTTCAAAAATGAATACTGAGCTCGGTACAATTTAGAGCAGGTCTGAAATTAAGCTAATTTCATTTCAAGGCGTAGCAAAGTCTGAACAGCAACATCAAAGAATAGGAAGGAGTGCCTGCCATAGTCATCATTTTATCTCATCACCATATTGTGACTTGGTGCATGGTTTTTGTCATTGAGGACATGGTTCGGGGGATTGTATACCTGAAAGCGCTATAGAGGTCTACTTGATATTTAGACACCCTTGCTCATTGTTTTTTTCGCGCCTGCAACATATACAATAGCCTTATAGTTTGAACTATCCAATAACTACTATCTGCTTAAATTTTGGAGATAAAACGGTTCAAAAAGCTAACCCTGATGTAATTCGTAAGTATAGCTATCCCCACCAGATTAGCCCATGACAACTATCTCAAGATATTTTCAAGTTGACAATAAGTACAAGACCAAGAGGACCACTCCATTCGCTTGGATTGCTAGCTCCACACAACTTGTTTCTAAGGGTGAAGTTCTCAAATATTCAAGATAAAACTTACTTTACCATGTAAGCAATTGGGAAACATAGTTCCAATTATCAACCTGTTGTGATTGAGACTATTCAGGCTGCAAAAAAGGAAAAGAGGATAGAATTTGAGCTGGATGTTATTTTTGAAAAGTAGATAGTAGCCTTGGACTATTATGAATATAGCCACTTGGGTAGAAAGTAAACAAATGTAGTGAATTAGACAAATTATATCAAATAAATACTGAAATAACAAAGCTTTGAGGCGCTCAAGTCTCACTCAGGATAATCCTTGAATCGATTACAGTTTGTGGGCTAGCCATTCCAAATTTCTAACAGGTGTTATCATTAAAGTTTGTGACTCTATGCTTAATTTGAACCAGGATCAACCTTGACCAGAATTCTTCGAAAGGCAAGACAAAAAAAGGGGACTCTAATTTTTATCTTGACAAATATAGAATTTTCTTTCATTGGTTGTAGAACAGTCTCAGTCACAGGAAGTTCAGTAAAGCTATGTAAAAAAAAAAAAAGCTGGTCTGTATCAAAAAATTTAGCTTATACTCAACTATCAGTTCTCTCTAATTGTGATTCGTTACATAACAATGTGTTAAGATTTGTCGAGATCCTTGCACAAGTACGATTTATTAGAGAAAATCAGTTCAAGTATAAAAGGGGTGCTATGAGTATATATATATATCTATACCACATCCTCAAACTGGAGGGTCAATTAGGTAATGGCTATATGCTGGACCTAACACAATTATTATACAAACAAACATTGATACTTCAAATTATTTCTGTCGTGCCTTTTGATTCACGTAATCCATTAGCTGACTCTTGCCGTGATCCTCAGTCATCCATGTCATGTTTGAAATGGCACCTACTTCTCCAGGATTGTATAAAGCATCTAAATAGGCCTTCGATCCTAGATAGATGTTATTTGAATTGTCCATTGTTGGCACTCGCTTGGTAGGGAAAGCTGGAGCTGCATCAGGAAGTATTGGTTCATTCGAGGTCGAAACCATGGGGTGATTTGGCTCAGGTTCTTTGGAAATGAAAAAGTTTTGCGGAATTTGGACCACATTATTAGGCAAGGGAGGATAGCTTGGTCTCATAAAAAATTCATCTGCACCATTCTCAGGCATGGAAGGTGGAAAAATGACGTTGGAAAAGTTGAACGTATTTGTCACGTCATAAAACGAAGCGTTAAAGACTTCTGTAAATAAGTCCAAGTCATCCAAATTGACCTGAGAAATTTCAGGCTGGCTGAACTTAGGGAGGTTGGGGTCTCCTTCAGTAGCAGTGAACGGAACATTTTGAGGCATGAAGACCCTTTCATACTCTTCGACAAATGTGAGGGGAATTGTGACATTGCTGGCTGGCAGTTTTGGAGAAATGGGTAGATTCTCTGACACATCTGAAAAGCCTGCAGAACCTGGTTCAAAAGAATTGCCTTTAGCCGGGAAATCTGGATTTTCATAGCTTAGTTTAATTCCCATCCCACTCAGTATACTTGCAGTAACACGAGCAAGTCTATACATTGTGCCCTCAAGATAATTGCTATCCATGACTTTCACAATAGCACTGAGAGCTGAGTTAACTTCGGCTTTGGTATAAGCTAGTCCGCTGTAATGATATTTTCCCGAAGACATGATGACAGAAAGCAAACTTAAAACAAGGCATGCACAGTACCCGTAAAAAATGTCTGTTTCATAAACACCATTGATCAACTTTCTTTCATTCAATGCCGTAAAAATTTGCGAAATTGCTACTGTTGAAGCACACGCAACATTTAAAATCATACCAATACGTTGGAGGTTCTGTGAAGATATTTGAGCTGGGTCAGCACCAGCCATGTAAAGAACAAACGGCCGACAGAGAATGCTGATGGTGTAGTTAACTCGCATATGAATTCTCAAAATTGCGCGAGCATGATAATCAGACACAGCAGGTGTAATCTCTCTGAGATGTGGAGGTAAAGTAACAAGAAAGTCCCTGAGAAGGCGGGATGACTCTAAAGTTGAACTAATATTGGAAGGTGCCAGAAGGCCTTTAAACTCTCCTAGATGCATGTTGATCATGACCTGAATAAAGAGTTTCAACATTCGGCAAATGGTAGTAACACAACCGGGTGCGTAGTATAAACTGAGGTCTTCATCCACTTCGTCAGGTGGAGTAACGTCAATTCCGTCATAGCGAACACAAATTGGACGACCAAGGTTCGAACAGAGTGTTACTTCAAATGAGTATAATGAAAACCACATCTGCCGTCTCCGTTGAGCCTCATCAGGAGTGCAGGAGGCAGTTGCAGTTTCTCGATGAAAACCTAAAGCCATAGCATGTCGACATGCCATACCCACAACAAGCCATGCAGCATTTCGCTCATTTACTCCGTAAAAGTAAAGGGAAAGCAGAAATAATGCCTGAATTGATTCTACTGTTGTCGTAACCGTAAGAATCGACAAGGCACCTTGCACAACTGAAGCATACCTGCAAAGAGGTCCGTACTTCCTTGAAGACTCTTTGCTATCAATAAGAGCACGGGAACCCATAACAATAACCATATAAAGGCAACACCGCCAGTCGATTTGATTTTCCCATTTGCTCTTTCTATGCTGGGACCCTTGAATATCACTCCAATATTGCTCATACTTCTCTTTGAACGGTTTGATTCGGATTAAAGGAAATGATGGATTGACCTTTCGCAGGAAGGCTTCAATATAGGCGTCACACTCCTCTTTGGGGGGAAGGAAAGATAGCTGATCTACATCCGGTAGCGAAGGCATGGGATCGGATATTGTGGGTGACGAGGACATTGTATAAAAGTATACATCGTCTTTTTTCTCTCTCCGCTGTCGGGAAGATTCATACTTAGCTGCTATCGAGTCTGAGCTGATTTCAGGTACTCTGGGTTCCTGAGGTTGGTTCTCATTCTCGTTCTCGTTCTCGTTCTCGTTATCCTCGTTATCGCTCTTTTTGCCAATTATCTTGCACAAACTATGAAAGAATGCCATGGAGCCAGAAGACCCAACATAATAAGGATGTCCGGCTCGATCGTAAACCAGCCGTTCACTACCAAGATCGAGTAAAGGCTTTCGCTCGGCAGAAACATCACCTTTCACTGAATGCACAGCAGGCCGATTGTCGTCGGGATATGAAAAAACTGCATCTGATCCATTGGAAGTCAAGGTTGGGTTAAAAGCCTCGCTGGCTGAGCCACTTGCGCACTTTGACGTTTGCTTCAGGAAAGCAGATTCAGGAACGCCTTCAGGCTCTGCATTCTCCGGAATTTCTATGTTGCGTTCCTTGGCAATCTCCAAGATCCCTGCAAGTGTTTCGCAGTCGCGATCTGGGTACAAGTCTCGAATAACTATCAGCAGCGCTTGGTAATGCAGACTCAACGTTTCAACAGATCCGTAAACCCTCTTCTTTCGAGGAAGCTCTCGGGTGCAAGATATTCCTGCTTTCAAGCACTCAGTACAAGCTTCGTTCTCATTTGGCTGGCTCAGTGGCTTGCTCAAGTCACCGTTGCCTTGGATTTCTTTCCGTTCGTCAGAGACGCGGCAGCGAAGCTTTCGTTTACGACAACGGTCGCAGCTTACAGCGATACGCTTGCGCTGCTCTTCAGGGACAATACGTCGCTTTCGCTTACTAGTCCCTTTGGACATGGGCTCCGCTAACTGATCAAGGGAAAGTTTAGTTGACATTTGCATTTGAGCTTGATAGGCAAAAGGGTGTATACTTCCTTTCAACTTTTGATGTCACTGGTGTATACACGTTGTCCGAAGGCATAAAAAATATCTTCTTAGTCATCATTGTGGTTAAGCTTGGCCCATAGTAGTATTTCTTACAGGCTTAACCTTGCTATATGCTGTAATCGCTGAGTCAGATATATACTCATATATATATATATATTACATCCTGCTATAGCTATAGCTTATAATTATATAGGTACAATAGTGGTTAGGGCTATCTCTTTACTTAAAACTGATATACCCTTTGGTATACATGTATGGTAACATTAAACCTAGACAAGTATACAACTGGAATTGATTGCAATGTCTGAATGGAAAGTTCGAGTCAATGAAAAGAGGAATTGCATTCTAGCTGAAACTCCTGATGACTGGAAAGTTAGCTCAGATGCAATCGGGGAGTTTTCTGCGCAGGGTGCCTTTGACAAGGCAATCCAAGCCATGCTCTCACCAAGTCAGGTCGATATCACTACCAATTACAATGCAGAGGAGCTCTTACTCAGGCTCGCTCGCCGGGCTGTTTCTAGTGAGGAAGTGACGACTGACTTCTGTAAAAGAGCGGCCATTGTTGGGCAATTTACAAACTGTCTCACTGAGGTCAACTATGCTCAAGCTATTCGACGAGCGAAGGAACTGGATCAACATATTCAGACAACCGGAACTCCTGTTGGTCCTCTTCATGGTCTTCCAATCAGTGTCAAAGACTCATTTGGAGTAAAAGGTCTTTCGTCTACTCTTGGGTGTGTTGATATGCTCAACAAAGATCCTCTGACTCAGAATGCTCCACTGGTTCAAATCCTGATGGACTTGGGAGCCATTGTGCATGTAAAAACAAACGTGCCACAAGGCATCATCACCTCTGACTCTCACAACAATATTTTTGGCCGGACTTTGAATCCATATAACACAGAAGAATGGACCGCTGGCGGCTCATCAGGTGGTGAGGGAGCTTTGATCGCACTCCGGGGATCGCTGCTAGGCGTTGGTACTGATTTAGCTGGATCAATCCGTATTCCAGCTTGGTGCTGTGGTGTCTATGGATTTAAACCAACGATCAATAGGATTCCTTATACTGGAATTGGAACCTCCGGCGTCGATTTGGCAACCATTGGTCTACTAGCTTCTGCGGGCCCAATGGCCACTACTCTTGCTGATCTCGAGTACTTTATGAAGGTTGTTATTGACCATCAGCCTTGGGTTGGCTATGACTTGCTGTGTATTCCTATGCCTTGGCAAGACAACAAGTCTCCTAAGAGACCACTGGATCACGATGAGCATATTCTTACTATTGGTATGATTTATCAAGACGATATCTGTGTTCTTGGCGAAGAAGTTCTTGAAGCGTTAAAATATGCTGGTAAGAAACTAGAGGAAGCAGGTCATGCTGTTTTACCGCTTGTTCCTGGGGATTATCCTTCAATTGATGAAACCAGTCGTAACATAGCACTTCCACTTCTTGATATTGACAACTCTCGCGCTTCTTTGAAAACTCTCATAGCTGGCAACGAGCCACTTGTTCCTTCAGTGAAGAAGAATTATGATGGAATTTATGAACCTGTCTCGACGTTTGAACCCAATGAAGAATTGTTTATAACTTCTGTCAAGAAAGGATCCACTACACTTGAAACTACAATAAAATGCACTCAACTTCAACTGGCGACCCGCCGAGCATGGCTGGAGCTACTTCAAAGTAAAAAGATTGACGTTATCATGTGTGCCTGTGCATCTGATTTTGCGCCTCCAGTCGATACTTTCACTGCACTTCCCTACACAAATAATTGGAATACCGTCGATGTGAGTCAATCCTTACTGTCATTTCCATGCTAACAATCCAGTTTCCTGCTTTGACGATTCCCACTAATAGATCAAAGCTCTCCTATAATAGTAAGTGACAGCCTCCTTTTTCTACACTAGGTTTTAACATGAAGTTAGATAAAGTCAAGCCTACAGCTGTTCAGGTGGTTGGTACTCATTTAAATGATGAGGCATTATTGGTCGCTGCAGCAGAAATTGATAGAGTTCTCAACCAGTTGCATTAAATGCTTTACAAGATTTTTTATCCATTCATCATCGACTACGCTTCAAAGTTAAAAAAGTTAATATGATAAAATGAGATGAGTGGAATTTTCAAATAGTAGAGAGGTAAAATAAATGAAGTGTTACCCAAGTAAGTTGCTCAAGTCAGCAAGCTCATTGGTAAACTCAGACAAGGACTCTTGTGGTGCATTCATCTGAGCCTGGTCGACACTAGATGCATCCAAGGGTAGCAAGCCCTCAATATCAAACAAAAGCTCCTTTGAAAGCTCAGGCAATTCTTCTTTCAAAATCACGCAAACACTATTGTAAAGCGTCTTTGCATATGCCCAAGTCTTGGAGCACATTTGAAGCACGTTAACTTCAAGTCGAATGTATGTATCGTACAGCCTAAGTTCTTGTTGCTGAGAGTCTGTGAGTTCTTCTCGAGTAGAAAGCCATCCATACATTCTGAGATGTACAAGAACAGCTACTGCAAGAACGATGCTGTAGAAAGGAGTGCGCATAGGTGCTCGCATGCATCCAAGGGCAGGAACAATCTGGACAATATTGTTTGCCGCGTTTATGCACTGACGGGCACTCTCATGGCCTTGCTCATATCCGCAACGATCACCTGGATTGGGGTTGTCAAGTAGAAAGCCAGGAAATGGTGGAGTGGATCTGGCAAGACTGGACACTGGAAAATGAACCAGCAAAACTGAGAAGTTGAGAATCATGATAGACTGTTGAATACCATCATCAACTTCATCACTTTGGCATGTTGTTGCTGGGAAGTTATCCAATGCTGCCATTTGTGCTTCCCTTACTGATTCAGTCAAGTGCTCTTGAAAAGCTGTGACACAATTCTCCAAACGCTTGGAATCAGTATCAGAGAGCTGATTGACAAATCCAGTTCCAAAAGTTTCCAAAGAAGAAATCAAGCTATGAACCATATTAAGCGTGCGAAATCTGCATTTCAATGAAAAATTTGGAAGATTCTTGATTGGAACTTTGTCAATCAACCCCGAGTTCACAAATTCTGAAAACTCTGATCTGTAAAGCACTGCAAAGACCACGTCCAGAAAATACACCTCGTGGGCAATTTTGGCAAGTAGATCCATAAAAACCATGCTATCAAAAACCTTGGTGCGCCAACTAGCTAGGAAATCCAAGCACCCTTCCTTTTTCTTCGAGATTTCAGTGAGTGCTTTGAAGATAGTGCTAGAGCACCATGCCCTCATTTGTATTGCTGATGCAACATCAGTGCTTGCGTATGATGCAAATCCTAACAGCAGAGATGCTTGCAATTTAAATAAGTCATTTGGTGAGTTATGCCATAGTTTCTTGGAATCATGCACGAGAGTTGTCATCTCCTCAGTTTCCAGCATTCGAGGTGAAAACATGATATTGACAATAACAGAAATCGCCGAGAAAAGCTCAGGTGTAGAGTCGAGATAAGTCTCAAGCTGCTGTCGAGATGGTAGAATAGGGTGTCTGAGATGGAAAGCCCCATAGTACATCCTCAGAATGTCATCCCGAGAACGCTCTGGGAGGTTTGAAGGATTTGAAGAAGCCGCAAATTCCAAATAGTCGGAATCTTTTAACGAAACAAACTCCATCAAAGAGTTGTCAAGTTGAATAGAGTTAGGCTCATCTGTTTGATAGTAACCTGTTGCGTCTATGCCTGAGGTGGAATGTGGGGTTGATGGTGTCTCATTAGGAACATCCACTGAAGATGAAGGGCAGCTTTCAATGTCTTCTCCAGGAACTTTTTCTTGTGTTTGTAGTTGTAAGATGTGCTGTTGCTGCTGCTCTTGCAGTGCCTTGAGTTTGCGCTGAGAAATACGAGCGCCTCCTCGGTGACTGGGAATATATATACAGGTACGGTTGCTATCTGAGCATTTCTTGCAAACAGGAAGAATTCCATCACACTTGATGTGCCTTTTACGACACTCAAGACATGCACGTTGAATATGTTTCCGCGACCGTTCCCGTCCCGGGTGGTTGTTGTCTTTCGTTATTTGTGGAGCGATGCTCGAGGATGGCATGTTAGATGAGTTTGACATGCCTGTAGAGGCATTTGGAGGAGAGGAGCTTGCTGATGATCGCGAGGCTTGTGTACTAGTCTGGTTGGGCGCGTTCGACTGGCCGGCCGATGATGGAGCGCTCCGAAGACTGCAGGTTGGAAGAATACTGAATGGCAATGACGGTTTAGAAGATTCTGTGGCATGTGAAGTGGCCTGGGTCTCCCAAATCGTTGATGTAGAATCAAAGCCTCGAGGAATCATATTGAAACAGTCATCTGTCAAGGAACGTGAGGCGATAAGTGGATGTTATAGAGTATTCTGGCGGGAGGAAGAACTGTTTATGAACGTTTTTGGGTAGACACACGGCTGACACTCCTTACAGTAGGGTGCACCCTTTTCATCTAACTAACGTCATAAATTCAAGGCAGATATCATTTCCACTACGCAAAGACTTCGGCTTTAATATGGCCGACTTAAATCACTTGGTCTTGAAATTGATTTGCTTGCTAATTATGGAGTTTTCCTCCAAGCTCAAGGCTGGCACTGCAAGAATGGTGTCGGTTTTGGGCAGTTTTGCTTGTAATGCTATACCTTCAACATCTATTGGTGAGCAAGACTGAAGTAGAAATAGTTAGTATATTTGATGATAGGAAAACATTGAGAAACATACGGCACTTACAAAGAAACTGAATTAGATGCTAATAATATTGAAGGTAAGAGCGGCTGGTGCTGAGGTGGTTTTGCCTCAACCAACACAAGGTTGAATAAGAATGATTTCGCAGTAATTCTAGCCTAATGCTGCTACTACTTCTTCAACCTGCCTCCTGACCAAACCAAGTGGAATAGATCCCACGTTAGATATATACTGTAAAACCCCATAATGTATACAATCCTGTCATTTCTACCGGCACCGGTCCAAGCTGTACCTCAAGTTCAGTTTGGTGATTAAGTTCAGAGAACTATATGCACTTTAACAGAAGCTCCCCGGCCGTGGACAATAGCAATCGCGTTCATTTACTCATAACGAAAATCAACTAAGGCAAAACTTGCGTTGCAAGAATCCTCACTCCAGGTTAGTAGCAGATCAATGCTGTCGTCAGTCTAACATCGCAACCCATTCTATTGAGCAACCTTTTAAAATAAAGGTCAAAATGTAAATGATTTTTCATTGTGTGAGAGTGTCCCTGAAAAAGCGTATTGAAAGACTGTTCACATTTTGCACATTTGGCGTGTATTTTTCCACCATAGAACTCCCACCACTGTCGCGAATCAACTTCATCAATATCACCAACAATGAACAATCAGGTCAATGATGCTCTCACAAAACTCTATCCAGGACAAACAGAGTTTCCGTCTGAGTTGCGTTCCTTGGCGTCAAGTCTCAACATGAAATCAAACCAGCTAATTCAGAACCTGAAACCAAGCGAGGAGCCTGCTCGATTTTTCATCTGCACTCTTCTCGCTGCCGAGCAGCTCGAGGTAGCTATGAATCTTCCAGCTCCGGATATTAAGCAAGCTCCTGTAGCTCCGCGGACGTTTACAAAACTACTCAACGTATTCAGAATCGCGTTGTTTCCAAATGCGATTCAACCTTCAACGCCTTCTAAAAAGACGCGGTCACCAAGAAAACAACCAACAGAATCACCCTCAAGACATTCACCAGCAGTCACGAAAAGGACAACATGGGATGCAATTGCAAGTCAAGCTGATGCTGAGTTAGAGAGAGAAACTCCTCAGCCCTCCCCCACTAAAAAAGCAAAGATCGTACGAGGTGGTCCTAAATCTGGAGACCCTCGAAAGTCAAGGGTTGTTGAAATATGTCAGGAATTAGGCATTGGGGAAAATCCAACCGATGCCATCATCCGGAGCTACAGAATGTACAACAGTCTCGTGAAGGACCGCTGGGGCTTGCTGTGTGGAATCATCGTGGTCATTGCGTCAAAATCTCATCCACGGCTGTTTGACAAGGGACCTCAAGGGTTTTACACAAAGCTGATTCGGATATCACATACAAGCATGAATCAGGCTAAATTGGATGAGTGGATTTCTTGGAGTAGTCGGATCATTAGCGATCAGAGCTGGGTTAAGAGAGTGACCAATCCACGAAGCAAGGAAGCCAACTACCGCAACAAATATAAGAAATATTCTAGTGGAGTTGGCAATATGGTGAGTAGAGGTACTGCCTAATTTTGAATCTTTTATGCTAACTAGTACTAGATCACTGGATCCATGACATTTCATAATGAAAGGAAACTGAAGGATTACGAGATATGGTGCACAGAAATGCGGGCACAAGTAGCAGGAGAAGCAAAAGATGCAAGCAGTTAGGTAGCTCTCAAGTTGAAGAGTATGCTTAGATTTGAATAAATGAACAAGGATCAGAGGTATATATGTACAATTGTGAACAGGATTGGCCAACTAAGCGTAGGGTAGGAGTCTCTTGAGCTTCCTCAGATGATTTCCCTCGCCAGTTCCCTTGGCATGAGCAGTTCCAGATAAGTTTGAAATGACGCTTTTGCTCCATCCCACATTTCCGTGGTTGTGTGATGCTTTGCCCTAAATCGATCTGTTAGTCTCGGCCATACCTTGCAGCGCTGTTGGAATAAATCTAAACTTACTCTCTTGTAACCGCCATTTCCCATCTTTCTCCAGCGCTTTGCAGCTCCCTTGTGTGTTTTGAGCAGGGTGCGGACCGTGTCAATACTTGCAGGCACCTGAGGTGTGAGACTCGATGCGCTGGGGGTCATGAAGTTTGTGGGCGAAGTGATTGCCAGGACTGAGCTAGTGCAGGCAGCTCGAGGTCGGATGGACGAGGCAAATATTGAGCGAAGCATTTCTCCAACTCTGAAGTGAAAAGGGTTCGGTTAGACTCTGGTTCTGAATATCTTGGAGGTGGTGAAAAACCTATTGAAAAAATCTTGGGCGAATTGAAGATTCTAGTTGGACAAAGAACGAGTCACGTGTCACATGAAAAGATTCCATGCTTGGTTTCAAGGGAGGGAGAAAGAGAGAAGTGAACGATTGAACTCAAAGAGGACAACTGAGGAAAGGTATTATTTACAATTATAAAAGACGAGAAGTAGAGATATACATGATGTTGAGACATAGAGACTAATAGGTATGGCAGGAGTCATTCTTGGTACGCGAACGTCAAGATAGAGCAAGGAATACATGGGAAAAATCGAACGCAACGATTCAGGCTGATAAGAGTGAAAAGTGCTAGCAAAAGATTTGCTTATTTAGCAGAAGCGCTGCTTTCTGATGTGCTGGGTGTGGCTACCTCTGAAGGCTTTCCAAAGGACGGGTCATCCTTCGTCAGTGCTGTTTTGATTCCTTTCTTCTCCAGTGCAATCTAGACCATGTGTGTTAGCTTACCGTGTCCAAGAAGTAGCAATCAAATCTCGGCATGAACTCACATAAAGGCATTCCTCATACTCTCTCCAAGTGTCCTCGCATTCGTTTGTGACGGACTTGGCTTGAAGAAACTTTTCCTTGTACCACTTATCGAAGCAATCGTCGTATGCCTTCTTGGGCAAATCACACTCAGGTGCGAAGTTGGCAGATAGAACGTTACCCATTACGACGTGGAGAAGCAAGAAGCAAGAGTTGTGGTAATGACTTGAGTTGGTTCAAGAAGAAGCGTTGAGGTTGACGGTAGCATTGATATTGGGAATTCTTCACCTTCAAAATAAGCGTCAACCAAAGACAATAGGACTACTGTCTGAAGTTAATAAATTATGCTTGATAATCATTAGCTATAAAATATAAGTAATCTTCATTAATCACTCTCAGAATCAGAGTAATCCAACCCAAGCGCATTTGGAACCGGCTCGTCACTGTGGACAGCTCCAGCGGAGGTCACATTTATCACTGTTGAGCTTTCCTTCTCAGTCTTAGGTTGTGTCTCCTTCTTCATGTCGGTACTCTTTTTCACATCTTTTTCCTTCAATTTATAGCCTAAATCTGCTTCGTCTTCTTTGGTCTTTGAGTCCTCACTTTTTGGTGCGCCAGCCGCCAAAACTCCTGCGTTCTTTTTCCGCCGCTTGACAGCACTCGATGGCACATACGCGTTAACAGCCTCAACCTTTTTACTTGCAGCGGCCTTTGAAAATGTGTTTCCCTCTGCTTGCCGCTTTTGCTTGAACTGAGTTAGCCCTTCTGCGACTTCGCTTTTAATAATGGCTTCATTATCGCGCTCCTTTTTCACCAAGGACTCGAGGTAATCGATCTCATCATTGTCAAGCCTGTGAATGGCGTTTCTCTGTGCGTACTCCTCATCATATTCAGCTTGTTTCTTGGCTGAAAATATCATGAAAAATATACTTTCAAGTCAGTCACAAAATATCAATATCTAAGTGTCGAGCATCGATCTACTAACCTCGATTCTCTTGAAGAATATCATAGAGGGTCTTCTGAGGTCCTAACTCAGAATTAGCAAGATCTCGCTGACGCTTCTGAGCCTCGTCCATCTTCTGCCGAATGGTGTTGATCTCCTCATTTCGATCACTCGACGTATTCGTTCCACTGGCAGAACCAGTTGTGAATCTGGATTCCATTTTGCTTGTTGGAAGGAAGGAAAGTTGAGAAGTATTCATGCCACTACAAAATATTTCACTACGCAGACCATGACAGGCAACCTACGCAGCGTTCCCTTCAAGGTTTCTCCAAGATATCCAGGCTTAGATTTTTCAAGTAAAGGCAAAATATTACTACATGTAAAGTTAAATTTTTTACTTCTTGGCAGAGACAACCTTTCTTCTGCTGGTGGTCTTGGTATGCTGACCTCTGACCTTGAAACCCCAGTAGTGTCTGAGACCTCTGTGGGCACGGATCTTCTTAAGGCGCTCGAGATCCTCACGGAGCTTGTTGTCGAGCTGGTTGACAAGCAAGTGAGAGTCAGTGCCGTCAGTGAAGTCACGCTGTCTGTTCAGGAACCAAGAGGGGATCTTGTACTGGCCAGGGTTCTGGATGATGGTCACAATTCTCTCAAGCTCTTCGACAGTAAGCTCACCAGCTCTCTTGGCAAGATCGACATCAGCCTTCTTGCAGACCAAGTTGGCGTAACGACGACCAACACCTCTGATCTTGGTCAGGGCGTACATGATCTTGATCTTACCATCGACGTTGGTGCCGAGGAGACTACAGATGTTAGTAAATGTGATGCTAACAGAGAGAGCATCTGGTTCGGTGTAGTTTTGATTGTCAGAAGTCGCGTAGCAAAAAGTAAAGGATACAGTCGAAATCAGATAAAAATGTCTGTGTCGAATTACAGACCATTTTCGAAGTCATCGTAAAAGCTTCTATCGTTCTCTTCATTCCGTGTGGTCGATGATGTTTTTGTCGGCGTGGTTGCTTCAAAATATTTCAAGTTGCCGTTTCCATTCAATCAAAACTACAACTCTCAAACCAGCCAGTACCAGGGAATCAAACAAAATAGACATACCGAAGAATGTGTTGAAAGTTTCCCTTCTCAGTGACGACGAGTTCAGACATCTTGACGGTTTCCTGTGTAGTTGTCGGGGTCGATGATTTTCAGGTGGAGGGACAAGCTAGCTGGAGAATTTTAGTTGGGTGTTCAGGGCTTGCAATTTTTTCTTCAAATCATTACCTATTTAGGATATCAAGTCACTTTTGAGCCCTAACAAAAATTAAGTAGGGCTATGACTAAGCACACCGAAAATTACTAGTTGATCCATTAGTCTAGCAAGCCTGGCAAGCGGGTAGGAGGCGTATGATTTAACAACGAGTTGGCTAGATTTTTAAATCTATCAAGACTTCATGAGGGCTAAGGGTTCTTTTTGATGGTATTGGGATTTTTAAAAGGATTGCGTTGATGAATCTGTGACGGAATTAAGAAATTGATGTCCTAGATGAAAAGGTTCTATGTTTTACAAAAGTATAATTGCCAGCAGACTTCGAAGACGTCAAAACTACTCTGGAGGACCCAACTATAAAGTATAAAGCATGATATAGCCTTTATATATGCTGGTTAGGCAATGCCTTGTCCATTATTTCCTGTCCGACTTAGCTAACCTTGACGGGTTTGCGATAAGTTTATATTCAATGTTGAAGTAAAATCAACTGTCTAGATTTGACGAAATCTAGTTCATTGCAAGAATTTTCATTCCAACAACTTGGAAATTGCTTTAACTTCAATCTTGGTTTTTTCTAATCTTTGTGATACGATTGCGGCCTGTAAAATGTTAGGCTGCATAATACTGCCAAATACGTTGGGAAAATCTTAATCTCGATGTTAAGGTCTCATTTCCTACTGACTTCGTTTAATCGGTGCAATTTCCGTCGGCCTGCCTTCTTTCTCTCGCAGATAAAAAATATGAGACATCATTTGTGACATCAAGTGTAATCTTAACTGCGGAAGAAGAAAATGTGGTTTGCAAAGAGCAATTATTCAGTTAATATATATAAATAATGCATGGCCCGGATGAAGGCAAGCTGTTGCTTATTTCCCTACAATGAAGTTATCTACGCTAATTTGCGCACTCGTTGTTGGCTCTGCCAGTGCATTGCAACGTCTGTTTGACGAGAGCTCATTCTCGCCTGTTAACGAGATCATTGGTCCTCAAAAGGACGTTTGGGAACATCAAGTGTATGATCGTGATAACTTCCCTGACCACTCTCTGAGATTGAAATCTCCAAAAGAGCTTGGCATTGATACAGTTAACCAATGGTCAGGATATCTAGATGTGGGGGAGGGCGATAAGCATCTCTTCATGTGGTTTTTTGAATCTCGCAATGATCCAAAGAACGATCCAGTCGTCTTATGGCTTAATGGTGGCCCTGGCTGCTCTTCTCTTGAAGGGCTATTCTTTGAGCTCGGGCCATCAATGATGTCCGCTGACTTGACACCCCAGTTCAATCCTTACTCGTGGAACAGCAACGCAAGTGTCATTTTTCTGGATCAACCAGTCAACACCGGCATGTCATATTCGGGGCAAACAGTTCGAGACACCCGCACAGGAGCACAAGATGTGAACGCAATGCTATCCTTATTTTTTCAAAAGTTTCCCGATTATCCTTCTACAGATTTTCATATCGCGGGAGAATCATATGCTGGCCACTATATTCCTGCAATTGCTAAAGCAATCACTACTTCCAGCACGTATGGACAATTTTTTCGACTGAACACCATCATTATTGGTAACGGTTTGATTGATGATCTTCACCAGACGCCCTCTTATGTTGATATGGGCTGCGGCAATGGATCCGGCGCTCAAGCCCTGCTGAGCCAAAGTCAATGTAATCGAATTCGCAATCAGATTCCTGGATTTCAAAAACTAGCAGCGCAGTGCTACGCTTCTCTTGATAGAAGCATTTGCAATCGTGCTGGAACTACTTCTAATTCCATTTTGCAAACATATGCTAGTACTGGTCTCAATGTATACGACGTTCGCAAAAAATGTGATCAAACTGCTGATGGATTATGCTACAAGGAGCTTGCATATACTGCACATTACTTGAATCAACCAGAAGTGAGGGCTGCCCTCGGCGTGGAAGTTGGCTCTTGGTCAAGTTGCAACAATACCATCAATGCGTAAGTATCCAACTTTTGACGCTCTCTCCACTAACACTGGCTGAAAGTCAATTTTCTAACAATGGTGATTATGCCAAACCATTCCACTTTGATATCAAAGATATGCTTGAAGCTGGATACCCTGTTCTCATTTTTGCAGGCGACAAGGACTATATCTGCAACTGGCTTGGCCAGGTTGCGTGGACTAATGCTCTGGAATGGTCTGGTCAAGCCAATTTCAATGCAGCTGAGTTGCATCCTTGGACAGTAAATGGTCAACCTGCTGGTGAGGCAAAATCTGCCAAAGGTTTAACTTGGTTGAGAGTTTTTGAAGCAGGACATATGGGTAAGTCAACAATCCCCACTATTGATTTTTCCTTGCCATGATTCTAATTTGTTCTAGTTCCTCATGATCAGCCTGAGAATTCCCTCCATATGATTAACAGATGGATCAAGGGAGATTATGAGTTCAACTAAGCTTGTTCTTCAAGAAAAATACGACAGAATGATAGATTGAAATACTGCCCCATTAATTTAGTTTAAAGATTCAAAAAATGAAAAGACCTGGTCGCACCTTACCTCAAGCAATCACAGATCAAGATATCTGTTACATATGTAGGTTCCCTAGTTTCATTCTGAGATGAGCCAAGGGTCAGGGGTTTCTTGGGACATAAAATTCAAGAGTTAGGTCTTGGCATTTAGTTCCAACACATCTTGTGCCTGACCTGGTGGAACTCGTTACAGAAACCACTCTCAATTCAAGCAGATGTCCTTCTAAAATACCAAGAGGGATATGGAGGACTCAATATCATTGGAAGCTTTACCCTATGAGCTATTTTCACGGATAACTGTGTATCTGGAGCCCGATGAGCTGGTCTTCTTGCTCCGATGCAGCTGGAACTTGTACGAAAAGGTGATCCCGATCTTGTGGCAGCATATCCAATTCTTCGCACCCTCCAAGCAGTCAGATTTTATCAAATTCTCGAATGTTCACAGCAAGTACATGGAACTCCCAGTCACGAAACACAGGCAAGCCAAGGCCGTGGCAGCGAGAATCACGCCAGATACAATGGCGATTGATAAGCTCTCTAGTGCGCTGTTAGCAGGAGAAGTTTCGCAAACGGCGCTGGAGGCAGTTCAGCAGTTGACGCTGTACACTCAGAATAGGTTTGCGACAGAGATGGGGTTCATGACGTATTTGCAGCACTACCTCTTGAAGCCGGGGTTTTTGAAGGAGCTGAAGATGGTCCGGATTGTGAACGATGCGAGCAGAGTGATCCAAGGACCAAATAAGCACTTTTTTGACGACAAGGGGAGTTTGTCGAATTTGGCATATGCGCTTGATACATTGACCGAATTTTTAGAGCAGAACAACCCGATGCACCGACTTGACATTCAACTGTTTGCCAGGGACAGTGAACTGGCACATCGCTGTGCCCAAAACCCGGCCACAGCCAACTCCATAGTCATGCTTCACACAGAGTACGTTGACACAGTTGATGAGACTAGGCAAGTTTGCCAGGTTTTGAAGAAATTGCCAAACCTCCGAGTGTTTTCACTTACAACAGCCAAGCTCCGGCTACGGTTCTCGCAAACACGTTCCATTACACCAGAACAGACTCTGGATGTGTGTAACGAGTTTGTAGAGACTCTGAATGAGCTCAAGCATCTTCAATCATTTTCTCTTATATCCGGTATGCTGATCCAAAGCATGGATTTCAGCCGGCTTCCTCCACAATTGCAAAACTTGGAGTTAAATCGGCAAGTCACGACCGAGCGACAATTTATAAACTTAGGATCCGAGTCTGAAACCAGGTCTTGGAGGTATTTCCTTGTCGAAGCCAAGTACCCACCTTCGCTCAAATCTTTGCGACTCAACCATCTCTCAAATGGAAGTCCAGAGGCTCAGTTGCCGATCGACTCTATCTCGTTTTCTCAGCTGGTCAGTATCAACTTTATTGGCCATGACATGCCTCCAAGGTCAGATGTAGAAATTTTTAAAGCCAACAAAAGTTTGCAAGTTGTTACAATCAATACCATCTCCCATGCTGGACTCCAACTTTTAACAAATAACTCTCGCGAAACTCTTCGGGAGCTCACCATTGCAAAAAATGCAGGTGGGGTGCTTTTCGATGTCACTGAAATGTTTACAAATGAATCATTACGGTCTCTGAGACATTGCAAAAATCTTGAATATCTGTACATTCACGTGTTTGAAAAGAATCTGTCAGGCAGTTGCATAGCTGAGATCCTTGCTGGCTGCCCACTTCTCTCTGAAATATTTATTGAGTACACAGTTCCTGGCCTCAAGCCTTATATCACTGAAGAGGAAATAGCCCAGTACCGGTGGTTTGAAGCTCTACCAGACGAGATAAGGATCCCTCGGCAAATGGAGTACGATCTAAACCGGACTACGTTCAAGCCTCGAGCTGAGGACCGCACAAACCTTGTCCAGTATCTTACCGTGATCAGCTCGAAGCACGAGCCTGTCAATGACGACGTGCCTTACATTTTCCGAGATTTCAGGATCAAGCCAACGCAATTCTGGTCCGGCTGTATCTTTTCTTTGGATGTGGACGGGTTTCGCAAAAGTTTAGGCATCAATTCATGATTAGATTGCACTCAAGTGTTTTTTTTACATAAAAACAAATAAGAGAGAGAGATAGTAGTAGAAGAAAAAATAGTGCAGGGATTGTTATCTATGCGTACCAGAGAGGTCTTGGACCAGGAAAATAAGGTCAATAGTAGCAAGATAATAGAGGTCGAAAAATAAACAACAAAAAAAAAAGTAAAAGTCAATGCTGCCGAGTTAAGCTTCACAATTCAAAAAAAAAAAAAAAAAAAAAAAAGTGTGTTTCTCTGTGCAGCAAAGCACTTAGAACATCATCCACCAAGCCAAGATCAACATAAAAAGCAAACAGACAGCAGTGACGATGCCGGCGCCAGCCTTGTCCTTGCCCGTGATCGTCAAATCGTTTGCCGTAATCACCTTTGTAATCGACGTACCCGCCGACCCATTACCCTGGGACGTACCACCCGTGGTAATCTGGTACGGGCCGGGCTTGGTCCACACGAGCCGGTTTTGCAGCGCTTCTAGCGCGCTGATTTGCTCGCCGAGTCCAAACACACCGTCCCACTTGCCCACGCCCCAGTTGAGGCCGCACGTGTGCCCGTCCTTGCCGCCGGAGCAGGAGGAAAGTACGCCGGGGGTGGTGCTGAGAAGATAGGCTTGGATATCGTTGCTCATGACGGGCGCCATCAGGCAGGTGAGCCCAAGGAAGCGCGAGAAAATGCCCTTGAAGGATCTCTGATCGTTGTTGCACTGCATGGTGGGCTGGCACGCCGCCTCGTACATGATGTTGGTGTCCTGCATGAAGAAGACCTGGGCTCGGCCCCAAATGTGCTTGGCACGGTTGAGCCAAATAGTGTCGTTGGTGTGGTTATACATGAACGCAGCTCCAGAGAGAAACAGACCACTGTTGTAAGTCCACTCCAAAGGCGAGACAACAGCGCAGGCGCTCTCAATGGTGGCACCGTCATAGATGGGCCAATTGTCGCTAGTCGTCTTGATGAATCCAATCTGCTCCGTCCAGTTCCAAACCTTGATGGCCCAGTCAGCGTAGGTCTGGTTATGCGTGTATCGGGCCAGACGGGCTGCGATATTGAACAAACAACCATTTGCGACGGAGTTCTTATAGTTGTAACCGTTGTTCCATGTAAAGATCTGCCATCTCAAACCACCGCCGCAGTGGTCCATATCCCACCGAGACGCCATGGTATTAAAGACGGCTTGAGCAAGGTAGAGCCACTGGGGCTGGTTATCTGCTGGGTTTGTAAAGTTCTTTTCCGCAGCAGCCATCACTGCAATACCCCAAAATCCTTGATCATCATTACCTTCCGTAGTAGTCTGGTTTGCAGGCATGTAATCCCAGTCTCTGCCAACCTGGAACAGTAAACTAGACTTTAGGATATCGTTGTAGGTGTCGTTGCCGGTGTAGTACCAATAATCAATCATGGAGCCCCAGGCAGCACCTGCTTCCCACCAGTAGTAGGGATATGTAAACATGCCAGGAGTCTGGCCAGTTTGGTTACCGTTATAGTAGTCCATGAGGCCCTTGGCTATAAGGCCCAGACCGCTGTTGATCGAGTCTTTACTAGTGAAATCCATTTGCAGGGCAGCGGCATGCAAGGGAGCGAGTAGAAGCGCGGCCAAGGACCAGCTAGCGACCCGTGAAGGCAAGAGTAACTTCATATTAGCTTTTTAACAAAGTACGAGCTAGTCGGAAAAAAGGGTAGACTGATGAATGAACGAATGCCAGAGAACAATAAATGGCGACTAACTAGTGGTATACAAAATGAATGGGGTTGAAGCGACTTGGAAGAAGAAAAGAAGAAGATATAATAATAATAATAATAATAATAATTGAAAAAAAAAAAGAGTGACTATAGGGGTCCTAAAGAATGTGTAGAAGGAAAACAAATTCACGCGTAGGGAAGTTTTATTTTTCAGCCCTGGCATTTTTGATTATGAGAAAATCCATTCAGAGGGGGGGGGGGGAAAAACGACGACGACGTACGAAAAGGCCCAAAAGAAAGCGCTGCTGTTGTAAGCGGTTGCTTACTTAACCCGCTTGCCACGATTAAGATTCAGGAGTTCATCATATCTATAGATCTATAGAAGAAGAAGAAAAAAAGATTTTGAACTTTGTACTCATAAACTTTGTTGAAAGTTTTTTTTTTTTTTTTTAAAAAAAAATCTTGTCTTTACAGATACCTCCATGGTTCAACCAAACCCCCCAAGAAAAGCCAAGTTGTTCCAAGCCTGGGGATGCGCACTCCCAGCTACAGACCCAAGACTTTTCATATAAAACTTGGCTTTTTGGCAAGGGCTCAGCCCCTAACTGGGACAAAACACCCCCTTGACTAAGGGCTCAGCAGATATGATGACAATAGAATAAAAACTTTGAAAATTTTCATAATTTAGACATGAAAAATTAAAATAATATAAAAATAAAAAATCATAATGTAGATAAACCCTGCTGGCTGAGATACTCGCTCGCAATACTATCTCCATTCACAGCTGCACTCTTCATCCAGTGCTTGACCACCGACATCCTCACCGGATCTATTTTCTCTGAATCCTTTTGTGACTTGGAGTTCTCCAACGCCGCAGCCGTAAACGTCTCACTTATTTTTGAAAACGGCGAAAGGCAAATCGGCACAACGTCAGGATGCGACAGGTACATGATGGCCAGCTCTCGCTCGCCTTCCGCAGCTCCTTCCTTTGCCGCAATGCTCCAGAGCCAAGCACAGTCTTCCAGATTCCACTGCGAAAAGAAAAGCACGTCCATCTCCGGGGAAACCATGCTTGTAGAGTACTTGAACAGTTCTAAAGCCGTCTCCGTGACAACCTTCAAGTACTCTTTTTTCAAGGACAAGGCTGCAAGGCTCACGTCCCAAAACGCCTTGCCCATGTCTGTTAGATCCAGAACTTGGCAAGGCACAAACGCCGCAATAAACTGTAAATCGCGAAAGAGCGTAGAACATTGGACTCTTGAGCTCTTGAATACTCGTCTCAACTCTTCCGCAATAGCATCGGTATTTGGCACACTCGCAAGCCCTCGATAAGGACCTTCATCCTGTCCTGTAACAAAGCCAGGTGAAAGAAATGATCCAGATGACATTCGCTTTGCCTCAACTGTAGCAATAGCCTCGGCAAGCGGTGTCTTTGCAGAATTGCTTCCGCTCCTGCTCTTTGTCGTTTCAATCAAGGACATGCGAGGAGTAATGGAGGTTTGTGAAGCCAACTCGTTAGAACACTGGCTTAAGCTGATCTGATGGCCATGAGCCGTTTTGTCATAGTGTTGACTTTGTTGTGAAGACAGCGAAAAAACAACCAGCTGAACCAGTTCATGCAAAATCGTCAATTTGCCCATAGGAGAGGGAATTATAGATACTTGATGAAGAAGCCGTGAATAAGCTTCATCATAGGGGAATTGCATCAACATTGACAAGCTTTTGTCAAACAAGTACCCTTTACTAAGCAGTTCTCCAGACTTGGACCCTGAGAGTCGCCAACTATTTCTGGTGTCAGACAAAGTTTTCTTGCATGAACCGCCATGACTCTCTTTCAAATCGGTGCTTCGCTCAATAGAAGCCTCAACTATGGGTGACTTCAACCATTTGTCAGTCTCAGATCCTATATTTGTTAGTGAAAAATTTAAAACTAAAAGTAAAGACTAACCTTCTGACCATCCTTCAAAACCAATATCAGTGTAAATAAAACTAATCAGACGCATTTGCAATTGAAGTATCAACTGGTCAAGCTCTTTTTGTCCATTCTCGTTACCCACCCCAGGTACCTCATCACTGAAAGAAACACTTGGTCCCGATTCTTCAAATTTTCCATTTCCGGTAGGACTAAAGTTGTCGCTCATGCCTTGACGGCCTCTGTAGGTTTCATTAAAACTCAATTGCCGAGGGTCAGGTTTGGCGTTGAGGAACTCAGATGACACACGCTTGCCAGATAACTGAAGAGACGATGAAAAGGTCTCCATGAGATTGGGGCTTGACTTGCGGGACTTGTGTGCACGAAGGGGATGAGCCCAAGAATCGGTCTGGTTATGGCGCAAAACCTTGGCCCGGTTATTTGCGGCATAGAACACATCAGCTGGTAAGCTCTCAATAGAGCTGCGACGGGCACTGGAACTGTACTCAGTATCGAGATTGTTGGTTGAGTTACTCCCAAAGTTGTAAAACGACATCTTTGAAGTATAACTGCTGACACTAGTGGTGCTAGACCTATCAACTCCTTCAACTTCCATGATTAGTTTCCACAAATCATGTTTGAACAGGTTGCTCGATGTCAGCACAGACTGACCCCGGTTTCGAGAAGAACTCAACGCATCTCCAAAGATGCGCTTCACCAAATCATCAATCTCGCAACAGAACCTGTGTATCCGCTCCTCGCCCGTACAAAAGTTTTGAATCTGCTCACCACACAGCCATTTCTTGGTAACCTCTGAATCTCGGTCAGATAGCTTGCTTTTACCTCCATACTTGGGCGGTGCAAATATACCATCCCCAGAGGACAAAGGTGCGAGCGAAGGCCGTTTCGTCGGATCTCGTTTCTGAGAGCCTGTGAACCGTTTTAGGGAAGTGAAGGCTGCCAGCGAAGAAAGCGAACTAGTTGAGCTAGTACGTTTCAATGAGGACCTCTGCGTAAAACTCTGAGAACGCGATCTGCAGAGCTCGACGCCTTCAACTGTACTTGCTGAACTGTCACTCTGATCTGGTCCGCAGTTGAGAGTAAGCGCAATGTCCCGAGCTCGAGTCCAAACTGAGGTTGTTCTGACTTCAGTTATGTACCAAATTTTGGTTCTTAAATCATCGAGAAGGCTGAGAATTGAATGGCAAGCATTGCTGGCAGACGCTTGGAATACCTTGTAGGGTTCAGAAATCTCCTCATACAGTTGGAGCTGACAAGTCACCTTTTGTAACTCTTTCTCCTTGTTCATTTTCACATGACTGATAATGTATTCATTGATTTCGCTGCATACCTGAGCATAGCATGAGCTCGAAGTAGAAGGCAGAAGCAGCTTTAGCACATGAGCGGCATGAAAGTACTCACTTCCTTTCATAAAGTTGCCATAACCAACAAAGTTCTCAGCTGCTTCGGATAAAGCATCGAGAAGAAACGTGGGAAATTCAGGGCCGCTTTGAGTGTCACTTCGATAAAAAGTCTTTAATCCGCCAGCCTTTCGAGATTGGAACTTTGGAAGATGGAGAGAAGCAGAGTATTCAAGAATGAGATCACTCAGAGCAGTAGTCACAATTTTCATTTGATGAGAGTATTTCAGCCCAGTGAGAATTGCGGGAATTTCAACATTGCACAAGGATGGATCTTTTGCACAATCACCTTTCGTAGAACTAGAACTACATAAATAATCCTCTTCTTTTGGTGGTGAGAGCTTGTCAATGATTGAACTCTGATCAATATCTGTAACAGTGTTATTAGCATCAATGCAAAATATTTGCCATTTCTCATGAAATGGCTGGGGCAGTCTTGACGTGTGCGAGTTTGAGCGCAAGGAGTGAAAGGTCTGAGAGGCGTGGGGCGGGCGGAATTGTAAATGTAAAAACTTTTTAGAGAGCTCTGAAATAGCTGGGGCAATGTCAAGTTGGATATCGCTAAGGTTCCATTCAAAGGGATCGTCCTTGGATCCAAAATAAGGAGTCTCACTACCTGAATCAGCATTAGACGCGAAATAGTTGGTCTGGTCAACGCTGGATCCACCTTGGAAGAAAGATGTATCGTACATAGCATCATTAATTTCCTCAGTAATGGAAGACCTTGACTCCACAAATGAGTACGCAGTGCTATCACAAGATGACTTGTTCACAGTCTGACTTGATGCAAAACTCTCTACTGAGCTTGAATTGACAGGCCGGGCTGGGAATGAAAATGAAAAGTTCCAAGACGTAGATGAAGGAAACAAGCTCGAATAAAGCGTAGCAATGTCAGTAGAAGAGAGTACAAAAAGCTGGCCAGTAGTAAAAGTTTCTTCACGAACAAGATGGTCTGCTGAATTGTTTAGCAAATCGGCATCAAATATTCCAGTTTGCAGGGTGGTATCGTTGTCCAAAGTAGTGTTATCACCGTCATCAGCAGACATATCTGGTAGAAATGCCTCGTGGATACTTGAGATTATACGCCGAGTTTCAGCAGGAACTGGTGTATCTGGGAATTTTCCAAGGATGACAACTTCAACGTAATGAACACAAACCTGATAAATAATCAAAAGAATCTGCTGGCGCTGCTTTTCAGAAATAATAAAATCTCTGGCAATACCATAGCCCTCTGGGGAGCGAAAAATGGAAGAAACATAATGCTTAAAGAAGAAATTGACAAAGATAAAGTTTGAAGCTTTGCCTCTTTTCTTACGGGATAGTTTTGAAAGAACTCTGTGACTGAAATCAAGAAGTTCATATGGAATAGCTCCGTCCACAGAGGATAGATAAACAAGAAACTCAAAAACAGCCTTGTTGATGAATTCAAGACTTTTAGAGTCCATGTTCAACTCATCCATCAATGGAATGGGAGTAGAGATGGTGTCATAGCTGTTCTGACTTGATGAAAAGCTAGGCTGAGCAGTTGCATGGTGGAATGAGATTGATGGGGATGTAGTTGGATTGAGGTAAGGTGAAGGAGGATATAGATTGGTGCTTATTTTAAGAGAAGCAAATGGCATTTGAGGCGAAGGTTGGACTGATGATGGGGCGGAAGTGGTATCTTGAATATGCGATGATAGAGGAGAGTCTGGGATATCAAAGGAAGCTCGCTTTTTTGGTGAGAATGAGGCAGACGCTGATTTAAGAAGAAATGTGCCATCTTGAAGACACCCCAGAATGATTGGTTCCAGTGCCTCTAAATGTCGAGAGCTTGAGAGCAAGGTAATTTTGTGAAGAATCGCCAGGCAAATCTTATTGAACTTGCCGTTGGAATTGGAATCGAGCAGAAATCCAACAATGAAGGAGAAGTATTGCAACTTCTGAGATATTGGAGCTGTTGGTGGGAAGAAGGAGTGAAAAATAATGTCAAGTGCATTGCATCTGTGAAGAGAATTGAGGGTTTCTGAAGGATCAATAGAAGACGAGAAAAATGCGGAAATGTCGTTTTCATTCATTTTGGAGAGACAAGCACAAATGAAACTAGGCGAGGTTTTTACCAGTGTTAGAAAAGAGTTTAAAAGTTGACGGTTCGTTGATTTGAGAGATGCCATGTAGGTTGAAGCTTGGAGTGGGGTATCTTTTAACATAGAAGAGCAGAAGTCGATGGCTTGAAGATAGTGAAAGGAAAATTTCGAGGGATCGAGCTGAGAGTTCGCTGAGAGGGTATAGTTGTGTCTTTGAAGTGAAGCTCGCAGCCGGTTGATAATGTTGCACCTAATCAATAACTGTGATAACTGGGTTGATGCTGTATTTGCTTTATTTTTGGCTGATCGGCAAGTATTCTCCATCTGAACGAGTGATTCTAGCGGAGAGAATGTGCTCTCGGTGCCAGAGAAACGAGGGTGTTTTACATGCGAATGTCTACGTGCTTTGAGGCAGGATGAAAGATGGTGAGAGTGGCCCTGTGCCTTTGGACCCTGTGACTGCGGACCAGTATGCAAATTTTGCGACATGGACGATTGTTTCTGTGTGCCAAATAATCCATCTTGAAGTTTTGGAGTCGAGGAAGGTTGAAACGGAGGATCTAGTCGCTGGGATTTGTGATTGTCCAGAGGGTCGCATGGATCTTGTAAAAAGTCTTTGATCGAGCTGATGCTATCTCCAGTGGTGTTGTGTGGTTTACTTGTGCTACCCTCTTGTGAATCCATGGAGTAGTTGGCTTTGAAACTGGTTTGAACAGCAGAGTCGGAGGTGGGCATCGAGATAACAACAGGATTGTGTGATATTTCAAGGTCAGCACTCTTGGCATCTCTTACCTGGGTTGGATCACTGGAAGTAATGTTGAATGAATTGAAAATGTCATGGTTTGGCGCCGCCGATCTATGCGTTTGGATCAAATCCACGCTGCATCTTGGGGTAGAAAATGTTGACATGTCATCCGGATCCAGCAGTTCTTCTGCTGATAGTTGAAGAGTCTGGTTCTTGTCAGGAAACACATACACTGAACTGAGACTTGTCATTGCAAGAATGTCCTAGGATTGTTAGAAACATGCACCCTTTGTAAGCGAGAGTTTAGTACCTTATCTACTAGTGAATATCACACACTTTGGGAAACTGTGGGGATGATTTATATGGTGGGACGCAAAGATGACTTTGAGATCACCATTACTCCATACTGACAGGAAAATACGATCCTGGTCGCAAGAAATGCTCTTTGGAAAATAGAGAGTTTGAGATTATCAAGAAAAAAGAAGGAAAAAACATTTTTCAAACCATGGCAAGAATTTAGAAAATGATAACTGTTCGGTAGGGCAGGAGTGGGAAAATTGGTGTAATAGTGCATGCATATGGCTGCATCGTACATTTTTATATATTATATATAATTGATCCCCTCTCAGAATAAACGCGCCGTCATAATTCCAAACCATTGGAGCAAAATTCTTTTACAAACGGTTTCTGTGAAGGGGATTTTGGATATCTATATGGCTTTCCTATCTTTGCCGTATGGTTATATTTTATATTTATAATTAATCAAGGAGAGCAAAAGATGCTCCACCAATATGTGTTGTCTGTGGACAACAAGATCGAAATGATAGTCATGATATATGACATATGGGTGTTCTGATTATAAGCTGCCTCCACACATGTATGCAAATTGAAAGCCAGACAGCTGGACGATGAATTCGCGACATTGGTGCAGTTCACAGAGCACGGGCCTTGCATATTGATTCGAGCTCGTGAAAGTACTTGAAACAGAAGGGACGTCTTGATGCCAAGTGTAGATGTCAAGCACAAGCACTGTTTTCACTTAAGCGACAGCCTACCTTAGGTCAGCACAAACTGATTACCAGTTGATCTACAAACCGTCAATGAAGCTGTCTAAGCTTTATCCTCTATAATATTTTGGCCATGACTTGACAAAGTATACTCAATATCAGTTGGTAAGGTGCATCAAGTACATTGCCAGTATCTTTCCACGAGGCGCAAGATGAGCATTCAAGTCAACATTAAGGTCATGGTAATATTGACGCTGAAGATACAACTTGTGTCACCACTATATAGGTGGTTCACTATATCTACATATTCCTCTGACACCCATGTATATGGATATCTTGACGATCCAACTGTAGAAAAGACTCGTTATAAACGATCCAACGTGCCCACATACATTGCCCATGTGGTTTGACATGTTGATGATGATAAGAAGAGCATATATGTTTCTCATATATGTATACGCCGTATGCCCAAATTGGCACAGGTCCATACAACGCGTCACTTTTATAGGCCGATTTCGCGTATTTTCCCACAAAAGTCGCACTCAACAACAACAACAACAACAGCAACAGCCATCAATCCTTCACGATGATCTATAGCGACATATGACAAAAACCAAAAGCTCCAAAAGTATGGACAAGTCCGGAATTGAACCGGAGACCTTTCGCATGCAAAGCGAACGTGATAACCCCTACACTACATGCCCGTAGATTTTTCGAAGAGAAGAAATGCACGCAGCTCGAAAGAGAGTGAACACTTTTCTGCATTGCAACTAGAAAAAAACAGGAAGATTAGGGGGTTTGCATTAATCTAAATGTATCTAGTCGGTTTGATTTTATGTTGAGGCAGAGTTTCAGCCTTGAAAATAGGTAGAAAGAAGTTTTCCGGAGGGGTGGTCCTTGAAGGTTGATTTGGGATTGAGGATGATTTTATAAGGCAAGATACGTCAAGATTTCAAGTATACATGCGGTGTGCTGCATGCTTAAAATCCAATTTGATGCAGATAAAATTGGAGTCAATGCTTGGACAGTGGTTTGACATGGTTGATGGCTTTGGTGACCCGATTGATCTCGTTACATGTTGGCAAAGTCATGGACTCACAACGTCTTGTCCTACAAGTTTTTTTTACACCAAATCAACCTTTTCAACTTCATTTCTATTAGTTCTGAAATTTCAATCAAAGATTCTATTCTTGTCTTTCAATTTCATATGGTCTATCGATCCAGGCCCTGGATATACATACAAATCTAATGGGTCAGTGTGAATGGCTACAAATGTCAATCAATCATCATCACGTGATCAGTGAATTTTCTGGAAAGAAATTCTCACAACGCTTGACTGCAACCAACCCCACGAATATCTCTCTCTCTCTCTCTTATTCTTTCTCTTACTTTCTCACATCACCAACAACGAACCAACCAACCATCAATCCAAGCTTCATTCTACAATGGTATGTCCTTCTTCCACCTTTTTTCATCATACATATTCCTTGATCTCGGTCTTTGTTTTGTGTACTTGAAACTTTGTAGACTAACTAAATGACCAGTCCGCCCTCAAGTCCATCAAGTCCGTCATTCCTCTTCTCGACCGCGTGCTCGTGCAGCGCCTCAAGCCTCAGACCCAAACCGCGTCCGGCATCTTCATTCCCGAGAAGAACACGGAGAAGCTTAACGAGGCCGACGTGCTGGCCGTGGGCCCTGGTATCCCTGACATCAAGACAGGCGCCCTGATCGAGCCGGCGGTGAAGGCGGGCGACAGGGTTCTGTTGCCGGCGTTTGGAGGATCTAGTATTAAGGTGGGCGAGGAAGAGTATTTGTTGTTTAGGGATACGGAGATCTTGGCAAAGCTGTCGAAGGAGTAAGCAGTAAAAAATGGAACTAAATAAGAGATGGTATATGGAAGCATGGAGGGTTCATGATCGCTGTGCGCTTGGTATTGTCTTTGTCTGTAAATAATAAGAGTATATATTTTCGAAATCAAAATGTGTCTATACCTATTTTTGCCTTTGATATCGTCAAATGCTGATGGAGAAGATGATGGCCGAGTCGAGTTGATCTCCGAGTAATCATAGTTCAAACTTGATTTTGTTTTCTGCCATCACATAGATTCATTTTTTTTTTTTTTTTTTTTTTTTTTTTTTTTTTTTTTTTTTTTTTTTTTTTTGTTTTGTGCAATATTACAAGTTCGCATATATGAAAATATGCCACTATTCTAAAGTTTGAGCAATCGCTTGTACAGCGTCATGAAACAATTATATTGTTGAAACCATAAAACGTAGAATCAACCACCGTTATAGCTACCAGCGCACTTAGTTTAGACCAAGTCGCGGAAAAAGGCGAAGAACAGTACGAATAAGTAGAATTCAAGTCAATAGAATAAAAAAAAAAACAAAATCAAATAAAACTAAAGACTAAAGACTATATATACTAAAATCAAAAGAACCCATTTAAAAAAGAAACAAACAAAGTAAAGATTTAAAAACAAAAACAGCCCAAAGCAACCAGTTATGTGTGTGTAAAAGTACAAGAGTCGTTAAACATTAAAAAAAGAATTAGAACAGAGGGGGTATAAGGTAATAGAAAAGAGCTAACTTTGGCGTAGTGGAAAAAACTCACTTTCGGGGCGCAGGCCTCGCATGCTGCGAATGATGGTGCAGGTGCGGGTGGTGGTGAGTAGGAGGCCCATTTGGCGGAGGCAGTCCTCGCTCGTTGCTTTCGCGAGACGGGAACTCGTACCCGTACAGCAACGAAGACCCAGCTGAGCCTGCTGTCCCGCCGCGAGCGCTGCTGAGATAAGATGACGCGGCGTCGTGAGCGCTGCTGGACTGGTCGAGCGCTTGGTCAGGTGAACGGTAGTGGTCCTGGAACAAACCAAACGTAGGCGTGGCTGCAGTGGGAGACGATTGCTGGGGTCCCGAGACCGGATTCAGCAAAGCCGAGCGCCCACCGCCGCCACTGCCGCCGACTCCACTGGATCGGCTGAGAGCCGGAGGCATAGGGAGGTAAGTCGACCGCGCGTTGCTCTCAACCGCCGCCGGCAGACCGGGGTTATTGCTGACTTGCGCTGGCAAACTGGCAGCAGATGCGGTGCGCACGGCGGTGGATCCAAGACTCAGCAGGCCCGAGTCCTGGATGTGCGCGTACTGGTTCGAGTGCAGCGAGCTCGGAAACCGTTTGTCGCTGGCGCTGGCACTGGTAAGAGCAACGGCTGCCGTGGCTTCGTCTGCTGAGATCTGGCCGCCCGCAGCATTGAATAGGAACTGCCCGTCTCGGGCTGCTGCTGATTGTTGCAGGATAGAAGGAGTAGGAAGGTAGGTGTGGACTGGCGACTTAGAGTACGTCTGAGGCGAAGTCTGGCTGCTGGATTTGAGCCAAGTAGGCCGGTCTGTCGTGATTGGGGGGAGTGACTGGCTCTGATGCGAGCTAGTAACCGGGTTTAAAAGACTAGACAGCTCATTTCCACGAGACGGCGGTAGGGTAGGACGAGCCGCTTCAGGGGCATATGGGCTTTTACTGTACGGGCTTGCCGACGACGAGTCCGTCAAGCTCGAAACAGACATACCTCGGCTCGACGACGACTGAGCGTAGATCGGCTGCAACGTGCTGTGGTCGCTCGCCACCGCATTATACGGAGGCAAGCTGAACGCAGTCGAAGAGGGAGACTGGCGCAGCCTTGCTTTTTCCTCCAACTCATAAGCCCGCTGCCGTTCCTGCTCACGCTGGCGCTCTTGCTCTAGCGCCTGCTCCCGTTCCCGCTTCTTCTGCAGCTCTAGCGCCTGCTCAATCTCGCGTGCCCTTTGCAACTTGATAGCTTGCTCCCGCTCGCGCGCTTTTTGCAGCTCCAAAGCTTGTTCTCTTTCCCGGGCGCGTTGCAACTCGAGGGCTTGCTCGCGTTCCTGCAGCTCGCGAGCGCGCTGGTACTCGGCTGCCTCGCTCTTTTGCTTCTCTTGCAGCTCCCGCTCGCGCTCGCGCTCGCGCTCTACAGCCTGCTGCCGCTCTTTCTCCTTTTCCTGCTGCTGTGCAAAGAACCCGCCTTTCGTGTCACTGTGCATACCCGGCAAGTTTGGTTTGGGCAGGTAGTAGCCACCCGAGCGCAACGACGACTCAAAAGAGCTCGCAGACGGTAGGGTTGTTGGAATGCTAGGCGGGCCAGCGCGGGGGTACAGTGACTGCGGCTCGACGTGAGTCGATGTCTGAGTCGGTGACATGCTTAGCCTAGGAAGTGAGGGCATGGACTGCTTGAACTGAGACTGAGGCGAGGCAGACCTGTTCTGTAGCGGAGAAGGAAGTAGAGGAGGTTGAGGCCTTTGATTGAGACCTGATAGAGACGCGACCGACATGAGCCGGTTTGGCTCTTCAGTTTTGAGTGGCGGCTGCTGGAAAGATGAAGAAGACGTGCGCACCGGCTGAGGTTGGATCGGCTGAACTGGTTTAGCCTGCAAGGGGTGATACTGAGCCGGGCTGATTGGCTGGTAGTACTGCGTTCCCAGCTTCTTGTCCAGTGCGTTCATCAGAGCAGCTTCTGCCGACGCAGGGCCTGGTTGAGCCGCCAGGGGACGCTCCTTCACCGGCACCGGCGCAATCAGTTTCTCGTCCCCAGGTCTGGGGCCCACCACATTGCGCTTGCGGGCTTCCCCATCATCCGGGCAGGCTGGCGGAAGGGGTACCGGCAGACCCTGGCGAATGCGCTCGTCAGCGTCGGCGGCCAGCTTGGCCCATCCCTTTTTGGCAGCTTGCTTCGTGTAAAAATTCTTGACCATGACCACGCTTTTGGACTTGAAGTGCTTTGCAACCTTTTCCCAGTCGGTGCCGTAACAGAGTAGCAGCTGCTGAAGCAAATTGGTTTCTTGCACGCTCCAGTAACTAACTGCTCGCTCTTTGGCCAGGGATGGAAGAGCCACGGGCTGGCTGGCTTTCTCGGGTAAGGTAGGACTAACCACAGCTTCACTAGAAACATCGACAGACTCATCATGCCGAGGAGTGGCCACAGGCACCAAGCGAGTTTTCTTAGCCCGTTTATTCGGATCTTCTAATTCAGCAATCGGTCGCTTGCGATCAAAATCTTCCTTGACCTCTTCTGTCGGGGTCTGAGCAGCAGATTCAACATCAGACACTGCGGTGGGAGATTGAACCGCCGATTTCAAAGTTTCGTCTTGTAGTGTAGGACTGCCCGCAGCTCCCTCAGACTGCTGTCGAACCCGGTCTTTTGGCACCTTCTTGCGACCTTTTCGAGATGACCTTTTGTTGCGGTTCAAGAGAATTGCTTTGTAGTCAACCTGTTTCTTGGTCAGATAGTAGTGCATGACACAGTCATGGAACGTGCGGCCGGTGCCTATCGCCTTTGCAATTTTGCCAAACTGTTTCGGCGAGACGACATATGCATCACAAAAGGCCTCATGTTCCTCTACCGTGAAATTATCAAAATTATCCGTGAACAACCTCTGGTATGGCAGGGACTTGTCTTCCACGAAGTTGTTTGCGTCTTGGTACCGCAGCTCATCTCTTTTGACGGGGTCAAAGATCAAGTCCGGGACGTGTGCTGACGTAAGCTTGGCGCGCTCCGAAGGGTCACGAGCCGTTTCACGCTCAAAGTTTGCCAGGATTTCCAAAAACTCGGCTTCACTCCGAACAGAGTCGCCATGAGTTCTGCCACGGCGCCCTCCGCCCGTGGTGGGTCCAGTGTCTTCTGTGACCAGGGGCGTTTGGACAACAATGGGCGTCTGCGTGATGGGGTTGGAGCCTTGCTGCTCTTCCATGTAATCGCAGTACCTTAGCCAAATCGACTTCATGTCGTTGAACCGCTGACGGTACACAATCGCATCTTTGTGAAGTCCCTTGCGGTGCTCTGAGATGCGGTCAATCAAAACCCCATGAACCTTGATATCGTTGAACGCTTTGTTGCGTTTGTAGAAAGGGTACTCTGAAAGGGCCTTGACCGGCTGAGATGAAAAGTACTTCATATCCTTGTGCACTTCAGCTTTCGAAAGCTGCTCAAGGTCGTACAGCTCTTGCTCCAATCGATTGAGCGGAAATACGGCAGGCGATCCGTCCTCAACTTTGATACCAGTGGCAGGCAAGTCGAGCTCAACCTTGGGTTCCACAGGTTCCTCAACCAAAGCCTTCTGAGGCATATCCGTCATTTCAACATCCGGTTTTGACTCCAACTGGGCTGTGAGAGTCTCAGGACTAAGCCGTTTGGCCCGCGGAGACGGTACTTCCGGTTCATAACCATCATCAGGATCAACCGACTCCCTCCGCTCTTCATCTCTAGACTCCAAAATAGGCTCGTACGGCGAACTTTCCGGCGGCTGGTCCGAAAGGGATTTCGGCTCAGGCGATAAGGACACATCAGGCGCTTTTGGCTTTTCAACCTCCTCTGGGTTGGGCTCAAGCATTTCAACTGGGCTTGGCTTGGTCTCAACGTCTATGTTCATTGACAAAGGCAGTGGCGGTTTGGATTTAGCCATTTCTGATTCTGGTGCTTGACTGGGTCCAGGGATAGATTCTTCTTTGGTCGGCTCTAGTTTAGAGACAGATTCGACTTCAACTTCGACGGGCTTAACAATATCAACCTCTTTATTGTCTTCGGCTGGTTTGTCATTCTTTAATTCAGTCATAGCTTCATCTTTGACAGGTTCTTTTGACGCAGGTACATCGACAGTAACCGGAGATGCTGACTTTTCGACTGGTTGAGATACTCTAATCTCAGTTGATTCAACTGCCACTGCTTTTTCAGAAGCTGGCTCTGAGACAGGCTTTGGTTCAGATTTAAGCTGAGTCTTTGGCTCGAATTTGGCTTCAGACTTGAGCTCGGGCTTTGGCTCAATCTTGGGCTCAATCTTGGGCTCAATCTTAGGCTCCAACACTGGCTCTGAAATATCAGCCAGTTTCTTTGGCTCCAGACTCGGTGCAGGAGGGATTGCAGCTGCAACACGAGCAGTAGCAGAAGCAGCAGAGGCCCTCCCAACCTTGCTCTGCTCCGGCAACGACACACTCCTCTTCAGCTCCTTCGCAAACGAAATACCAGGTGTCCGTTTTGGTATAACCAGCGGCGACACCCTTACACCTGGGGCCTGTCCCTGAGCTTTAGCAACCTCTAAAGATGCGTCGCTAGTAGTGCCAACCATGTGCGGGAACAAGTCCCCGTCACGCCGTTTGGGCAGCCCACTCGGTCCCGTTGGCGGCGGAACCGAGTCCCGCAGCTTTGATGACGAGCTGCGCTCGCTCGCGTTCGAATGCGCCGGCGACGGCTCCCGGCCTCCTCCTGATTTAGAATCGGCGGCTGAATCTGAAAAGTAACTGCCCTTGGGGTGCAGGCTCTCGGGCATCGTCACCGCCCGCCCCGGAGGCTCGTACTCGTCGCGCCCAAACGACGACCGGTACCCGCGGTCACCTGCCAGTGCTGAGGCGGAAGCGGGGCCCGAGTATTCGCGGCGTCGTGGTGGTACGTCAAAGTCTGGACCCCCGCCGCTGCTGATCTTGTCGCCGCCACCCCCGCGGGTGAAGTAGGGGTCGTACCGCTTGTCCTTGTACATGTCGCGGCTGCTGCCCCAGCGGTCCCAGTCGCGGGGGTCACGGTCCCACTGTGGGCGGTCTCTGTCTCGTTCTCTGTCGCGGTCTCTGTCGCGGTCTCTGTCGCGTCCTCGGTCTCTGTCTCTATCCCTCTCTCGCTTGTCCCTCAGATCGCGCAAATCCCTCTCTCTGTCATCCCAATGGCGCTCGCTCCACGGCCGACTCCCCGCGTAGCCTCCTTCCAACGGCGGAACTGAAGCTTTCGGATCCCACTTCCGGCGGTCATCAGCCGCCGTGGCAGCAGAGCGCTGCCTGCTGCCGTTGTCATAGTCTCGTTCTCTCATGTCGTACTTCTCAAAATAGCCCCCCGAGTCGCTGGACTGGGGCCGCTCGACGGCCGTCGGGCTCGTTGCTGTGCTCGTGACCGGCGACTGCGTTGTGCTGCTCGCCGACTTGAGCTGCTGTTGTGGGCCGTCTCTATCTTCAAACCCAGTGGCTGTTGACATAGACCGCTGCGGGGCGCGCGGCGGCGGGCGTTGCCAGTAAGTTGCACCCTGCTGTCCTGTCGTCGAGCTAGACCCACTGCTGGCGCTGCTGCCGCCGACTGCAAGTGGGCCTCCGTAGAGCGGGTACTCATGTGACGAGGACGAGCTGTGCCTACTACGTTCTGACCCCTGCGGCGGCATCGGCGGCGGATAGGGCCTGTCGCTGTAGCGGTGCGAGGCGGGCGAATCCGGATA
>JAKTUH010000092.1:0-12554 GCA_030556585.1 Geotrichum carabidarum
GCCTACCTGGCCTATCTAGGTTACTTTACTGTTCTGGACTAGGCCGAACTAGGCGCTCTCTACCCTTTTTTTTTTTTTTTTTTTTTTTTGCTCCTTCAAGGTTCTCTATACGAGTGGGTAGTATGCACATTGTGGGATTGCTATAATTGTATATAGTGGGATATCGCGAGCAACGACATATATATGTTTCGCTTCATAAGCGAGAGAACTCGCTTACCAGTTTAGGGCCATTCTAGTAGTAGAAAATATACTTTGTATATGAAAGGACCCCTGAACGAGAGATGAGCCCTGAAACAGGCCGGCGATGCGTGCAGTCGATGCGGTGACGTTGTTTTGTTTTGAAATTTTATTTTTTTTGTCGTTGCAAGCTCAATTGAAAAAAAAAAAAAAAAAAAAAATAGGTACATATACAAAGAATGTCTGCAACTATAGGGGTGCTACGCTTTTGAAATGGAGTTGGGATCAGAGTGTAGCGTTGTTTCACGTCAGTTGAAACTGGCATAGTTGCGTGCTTAGGACTATATAGGGGGTGGTTCTGGAGCAGCGTTGCAAGTATACCTAGCTAGCAGTAGGTCAGACATTAATTATACTCTAGATCTGTTTGTTTCCAATACATATATAGATCTTGAATTGTTCAAAAATAATGGGCACTCAAAATCTCTTTATCCAGATTGACTCTTAGTCTGATTCGTCTTTAATGTTACTCTTTTTTGTAACTCATGGGCAGGGCTAGCGCCAAGATATCCTACATATGTATATATATATTTCCTGTTGCATTCAGCTGGTAACGTACGTCCAACCGCGCGTATACCTCATGGGCCTATCTTCATAGTGGCCACGACACGTAGCCTCCACAAAAAGACTCACCATCACTCTAAAACTTGGACTACTCGGCATGTATACGTACTGTTACCTTGCTCTTGGTCCAATATATTGCAAATTGCTACATGTATATATTTATCTAGGTTTTTAAACAAGACATGGCTCTACGATATATATGTTGGCAAAAAATTTTTCAAAAGGGTTTTTTTTCACAAAATGGTGAAAAAGTTGGGTCTCGTCAAATACACACACAAGTCTCCGAGATTCAAGAGCTCAAAATTTGTGTCAGGAACATTCGCTTTGAACTGTCCTGAACTCAAGATATATATACACTTGAAAATCTTTCAGATATAGATAGTATGGTGATGGTTTTTTTTTTTTTTCAAGCTGGTAGCAGTAGCCTATATAGAGTGGTAGAATGGTGAAAGGGTCACCAATCGATCTCTGAAAAACAGTTGCATCTAAAAGCGCCTGAAGTTGCATCGATTAGCAATCTTGCGTTTTTACAACCATCGTTTATAAATTTGTGTACACTTGGGCGTATACAGGTATACAGTTAAATAACCAAATCTTGAGCCCTATAGCTAGCTAGCTAGCTAGCTAGCTAGCTAAAATCTTGGTTCTCACATGTAGGTTACCTGTCAACCTGTGCACGTATACTGGCTGTTACTCCTGCTAACATGCCTATATATATATATATATATGGGCCCCGCATGCCTGGCGTACCTTAGTGTATCGTGCTAAGTTTATATACATATATATAATATTGTGTATACAGTGCCTGATGAATATGTATGTAGTGCTCAAGTGTCACATCTATAGCTAGCAGATCCATCTCTGATATATCAGAAAAGGGCCCTGCAATGTGTTGTTACACGACGTGTCTGCTTTGCCTGTGCCTGATGTACTACTGCACTTGGCGACACTTTAAATTGGCGTGCGCTGTTTGAGGCTGGTTAACTAGCATATGATTGCACACAATCTCTTGATAAAATAAGCATATATGAGATCTCCCCTTGATTCATGAATTCGTCTTTTAACAACCGGCATTTTACGAGAGTTGTTTATATATTTCATCATTATCGTTTTTAATATTATCTTTTGCAATATATATCGTGGTTTTGTTCTCGTTTCTCATTCTCGTTCTCGTTCCTGTATTAATTCCGCTGTAATTAAGCTGCGTCGGCGCCATAGTTCTCGTTTTTTCATCATACATGTTTTTCAGTAACGTTTCGGAATTCAGGAGCTTAATTATTATAAGCTATAGCTTCAGACATACTATATCCCGTTCTGTTATAAATCTTAATTCCTGCCGAGATCAAAGTACATAGATATATATACTCAACTCGCATCTCGACCTTTACGTGCGCCGGCGTCTGTAAAACAGCTGAAGTCATGAAAAAAAAAAAAAAAAAAAAAGAGGATCAGCGTACTTTCTTCGATCTCGGCAGTTGACATCGTATACACATTTATTATGAACTTGTTGACTATTTTCCCAGATTTCAAGGCTAGCTGGCCACGCACTCTGCTCTATTTAGCGTTTTGGAGTCTTTTTATAACAATTGGCAAGCTTATAATTATATAGCAGGTTACGTTGCTGTTTCTATCTGTCATATGTTTGCCGGCTGCCCTGTTCCTCAGTTATATGTAATTATAACCAAGGAGGGATCTGCAGTTGGGCATTGCTGATTCACTGCATTTCGTTTACTACGTAACACACCACATATATATATCATCCCTTCCCTTGGGCCACAACGTATTCCAGTTCCTCGATCGACATTTTTTTTTTTGTTTTCTTAATATGCTCGAGGTTTAATATAGAGTAAAGCATACACGTATACATACACTTGTAGGCGGCAGCATTACCGATGGAAAAAAAAAAAGAGAGATACGACGTTAAGATCTAAAGCAGCTGTCCTAAAACTGTATGAGACTGTATATATATAAGTTGGCGCCTTATACCAGCACAAGGCTTACAGCTTATAAAAATTCAAGAAAACTAGTTCAACTGTGGATACAATATATATAGTGTGACACTTGATTGTACGTATAGTGGGCTGTGCGTGTCCAATGTTTTTTTTTTTTCTCTCCTCAATTGGTGAATAATAAATCCCGTTTCTGTTCACCCTAACAGCCCGAACAGCCCTAACTGCCCTTCTTTCTTCGAATTCTTTCTTCTGTTTGAGATCTCATTCTATTTGGCGCGATTCGGCGCATAATCCCATTCCATATATGTGCCATGGATCCGAGACCCAAGGCAGGCAGTATACGAACTGCCATGGATATGGCCAACTAGCTAGGTGTATAAGAATTATACAGCCAACAATAATATTAAAGACCTCTACTACGTAAACATCATCTAATCACTCGCTATTTAGTCTGGACATCTCATCAACCTCATCTTATTCATATCATCTCATCGCCTTGAATTCGTTAAGACAGCTGGCTTGGCTCGATTAACTCATTCCATTTTCCTTGTTCCACTCGACCTTAAATTCCATCTCTATCTCTGCTTCTTTCTACGCGCTTACCTTTTTTTTTTATTTTTTAATTTTTTTACATATATATATATATTTTTTCAATTGGCATGGATGTAAAGAAAATCGATTTTTTTGTATTTTTCAAGCCCTTGCTTCGAGAGAGAGAGAGAGCTCGAGATCTCACCATTTTTTTTTTGGCCTTGACTTCTCAGCCTTTTGCTTTTTTTGAAACCTCTTAAATTTCTGTGCCCTTGCTCATGAGCAGCTGCTAGCTAGCTAAAGCGCTACAGTACTTGTTTTCTTGCTTGCATGCTTTGTGACCTCGATCGTTTCGTATTCGCTCTCTACAGTACTGCACTACATGGTCTAACACCCTCGCTTTTTTTTTTGTTTTTTTTTTTTGTTTTTTGTTTTTTTTTTGGTCGCTGCCTTACTTTCCACAGTACTCCTAAACAAAACCAGGCTTCTCTCCTTACATACTCGCATACGAGCTCATCTATAGGACCCCCTACCTGGCGTCTATACACATGCTTAACACGTCTGTCTCCCTTACCGCTCGTTGTGTAAATATATATGTGGACCTCATGGGCTTACTTGAACTGAAGACATGAACTACATCAACCCCTTTTACTGCTGTAGAATCATCATCACCATTGAAATACCAATCACCTCGATATATTAAAAACCCAATATCCAATTCCTCATTCCAACCTTATCTAAACTCTCTCTCTCTCTCTCAAACCCCAGATCTTGATGCTCCCCAGCTGCTCAATTTAAACCTTGGGTCTCATCCTCAAACCGAGAGATATCCTTTTCTTACATGTAGACCTTCGCCATATATATATTCCCTTCGTTCTTACCGATATATACGCCCTCCTAGAAGCTCCCACACTTCCATCATCCAACCCTTGTTTGTACGTAGCACACTCTCCCAACCCATCCACCCTTCCATCCATATGGCATATGGCATATGGCACATGTATATATGGCAAAACCAAAATGTCCCCCACCGCCATACGACCCTATGCCATGCCATGCACACTCCCCACATATTGCAGTTTTGCATTTTTCAAGATCAGAAATTTTATACACATAATACAGACATTGTCTTCATGGCCCCCGATCTATATATTATTGAGAGTGGCCGATGAAAGGGACGACCCCCCTGGTTTCAGTGCTTCCATCTAAACACGGTCTTCTATAGGAGAAAGTAAGAAAAAAAAAAAAAAAAAAAAAAAAAAAAGTTCAAAATCATTGCTCATGCCTTCATTAAAAAGTAATAAAAAATAATGCTACGCTAGTAATACAAAGTAGTGTATAAAAATAAATAAAGCAATGCCTTTTCAAGCATACATGGCGCTGGCAATCGCAGGCCCATACAGCGTCCCGTCAAGCGCGCCTTCCAGCCTCAGGTCCAGGCCAACCGCAGCGCCCTGATCCCGCACCGCGCGCTCACACCGCTCCTTAAACCCGCTGTACTTTTCCAGCACCGTGCCAGAGTAAGCGACAGTCACAGGACCGCTGCTGGCGTCGACCGTGGCGCCAAGCGCGACAATCGAGGCGGCCATCCACGCCGCAGCGCGGTCAGACACCGCCAAAAACACGCTGGCAACCTTGGCCAGATCGCGGTCGCTGACAGCGCCGACTTCTTTGGAAAGCAGGTAAAGAGCCTTGCGGCGCTTGCCAGTGTAGAAAAGACCCTCGAGCTCGCTCATAAAGGGGGTGGGCAGACCGTACTGGGACTGCCATTTCTTGGGGAGGCTAAAACCCAGTTGGCCAGTGGCTCTGAGGTCAGTCAACACCAGGCGGGCCACCTCGCCGAGGTAGCGACCAGAGACCTTGGTCTCAAAAGGCTGGAAACCGGGGCGCTCCACGTGCTTATCAAGGTAAACGTCCCACTTTGTCGCGGGAAAGATATCCTCGCCCATGAGGGACATTTCGGTATTGACAAGAGAGTTGCCAACCACCACGGCAGAGTTAACGCCCGTGCCAAGAATAACGGCAGCGCGCGTGCTGGGGTTCACGTACGAGTGCGAGAGCAGCGAAGCAATGGTATCATTGACAATTGCCGTCAACGAGATATCCAGGCCGAGCTGCTTAAAGCAGTGGGCAAACTCTTCGCCAAGGTCGCGGCCGGCGATTTGGTCGGCCACGTGGTAGCCTTTGCCCATGGTGAGAATGGTTCCCTTTGCAACGCACTCGAGCTGGGCAATGGGAAAGGACCAGGAGAGGCCCATGTTAATGTGAAAGGTAATATTGGCTTGGGCAAGCAGGGCTCTAATGTGCTTGCCAATCCAGAGGAAAAACTTGCGCCTCGGGAGCGACTTGATGGATGCATTAATGGGCCAAATGGCGGATGCGCAAATGTGGGCGGTGCGGTTCTTGAGGGCCACGAGGGCAATGCGGAGGGTAGAGCCGCCAACGTCGACCGAGAGAAACGTTCCCTTTTCGTTGCCCGAGGGGAGAGTTGCAATGAGCGAGGGAAGCATGGTCGCGGTGCTGGCGTCGTTGAGGGCGCCGCGCATTGTATCAGCGAGCTGGCGGGCAATGTGGGACACAAGGTTCGGGGCGGCGGCTGCTTTCAACTGGGCAAAGTGCTGGCCGTAGCTGTCCTTTGGGGCAATGGGTTTGACAACAAGGGCTGGCGAGAGATGGAGGTCGTCGACAGAAGATAGAGCGTCTGAGCGGAAAACAACTACGTCGGGGCTTTTAATCGAGCAAGGGGCTGTTACTACCGAAGAGGACGCGCTGGAGAGGGAAAAGTCAGAGTGGTCCGAGGCGCCAGATCTCACCGAGCTGGCGTCGGAGGCGACATCAGAAGAGAGAGCAGAATTAAACATCATAAGGAGATGGACATTAGGAGGAGAAGGTGAAGTGAAGAGAGATTTTTCAAATGAATTTTACAGAGAGAGAGAGTGTGTTGAAAAAGATTTCCTCCAGGCAAAGGGCCAAGTTTTATATTTTAGTGGGTGGTTCAAAGTTACATTACACTCTCCTTGTTTTTTTTTTTTTTTGTTTTTTTCTTTTCTTTTTTTTTGACGTCGTTTCTTTTTCTTGTTGAAAAAGTGTATGTATGTAGAGAACCCCTAGCTAGCTATATAAATAATATGGTCCATCGGTGTGTTGTTTTATATATATATATATATATATACTACCACATCTGCAGCTGATGATGTGATATACTATATATCCCAAATAGGTAAAATCTTGAGAGAACATCCATTTCCATCTAAATTAAGACGAGGCTAGGTCGCAACAAGATCTTTGTCCAGATAGATATCTCAAATAAAAAGTAAAGTTAAATGTTTCATTCAGGGGATTACCAGATTGGGAAGGTGACCAAATCTGAGATTTTTTTTTATTATAATAATATGATGATGATGATGATGGTGATGACACATGTATGTAGTGACACAAGTGATGTAGTGGTAACATCTACTACCAATATATAGCTAATAGAATAATAATTACTTTTTTCTTTTTCTTATTATAACCGTTGTTGCCAACAGAAGCACAGCCAAGGTTGGTCTGAGTGTCCACACAAATGATATTACCATAAATGGAAGTCTAACAGTCACAATATATATATATTAATTCCAAAAACAAAATCTACAATGTTGTCACCGTTTATTTTTCAAAACCCTAAAAAGGTTACCCTGGAAATATATATAGACCCTTTTTTTCTGCCATTATAATCAATGGACGTGTACTACAAGTACTGCAAAGGTGATTGAATTACTTGCTATAATAGCTGTTTGGTTTTTATTTTATATATATATATATATATCAATCTGTATATATATAGTAGTCTAGCAATCTCTCATGCCAGCTATATATACATGTACTTGAGTGATCGATGAAGGAAATAAAAAAAAATATCGGGTTAGGTGACCCTTTTTGTCGAGGAAATTTAAGAAAAAAAACAAAAAAAGAAATTGTCGATATCAATTGTGTGTGTGTGAGAGTTGCATCGAGAAATTTAAAAAAAAAAAAAAAAAAAAAAAAAAAAAATTTACAGATCGATTGTTGTTATTATGCATGCATGCATGCATGTATATACATGCCATTTATTATTATTTGTGTTGCATTCTCCTGTTTAATGCATGGAACATTCATAACCCTTACCTTTTTTGTAAAAATAAGTTACCCTGCGCGTGTTTAAAATTTCAAAGAGAACCCTTAATTACCACCACTATATACGTATACGTACTGTGTATATATAAACCATGACAGTGAAATATGGACCATATATATAGATGGACCAAATTTTTTTTTTTTTTTTGTTTCAACTGTATCAATCATCTTACGACCTTGGGGTTTACAGACATTGTATATAAAACAGTATAGCATAGCAGCATTTGGTCACCAACAGTTCGGCTATATACATCTATGAGGAAGATTTGAAGTGGATTCAAACCATATATATATAAAGCCATGGCAAACAACAACACAAACCAAAAAAGACGCGACCGTTGCAACCAACTCTTGGTTTTCTTCCAAGGCCTCTGGAACCCTTGAACTTTCTTTAATCACCGAATCTTTTTTTTTTTTTTCCTTCTTTCTACAAATCTTATCCTGGAATTCTTTTTGACCATGTAGATAGATATATATATATGGCAGTAATTTTAAACATTGATTTAAAGTTGGAAATAAAAAAAAGTCAATCCATCGTTACCCTGTGTGATTACAACTTCTAGAACCAGCAGCAGCTTTCATTCTTTTGTAAATCTTCAAGGCTGGTCTAACTGTATCTACAAAATACGACCTTGGTAAACTTTGCGATCATTGCTTCATTTTATATATATCATTAGGCTTTCATGGCTTTTTTTTTTTTTTTTTTTTTTTTTCATAATCTTATAAAGTCAACGTACGGTCATATCTTTATAACTACACTTCTTGTCTCTCTGTACCTGTTCAACTACAAACAAGCAACAACTCATCAGTGCTCTAGCTATAGAGAGTATACGGTCAATGGCTCAAAAAATACATTCCATTCCATTGTTTATATACATATATGCCATAGCTTTTTTTTCATTTCACAGAATGGCTTGATCAGGTTTCTATACCTTGATCTGGTTGCACCTACCTACCTACCTGCCAACTTGACTCCACCGGGCTTTGACTTGTATATTATTACAACTTACATGGAACATGCCCTCTCCCCAGCTCTATTATGCCTATATTTATCTTGATTGATTTGTCTTGACTTCATTATACTATTATTACAATTACACAAAGGTCTATTAACACACACCTCCCCCTCAAAAAGCATTTTTCTTTCTCTCTTCCTCTTCCTCAAACCACCTCAAGTCCTCTGGCCACTCACCTCCAAGTACGTCCGCCAAGCCCCAAACCCACACTCCCGCATCCGGCCCGCCTCAGTATCGCCCTCCACGCCCGACATTGCGCATCGGTCCAGACTCATTTCCGACTTGAAAAGAGTCACCCCGTGCGTTACTAGACCTTGCTTGATTCGGTCCGCATCCTCAGCTGTAGCCGTGGCAGTCGCACAAACAACCAACCCGCAGATACCGCCAACACGCGCGTCGTCAAACTCCAAAATCCATGGCATCAGGGGCGCAACCCGGCTGCCCTGCGTAAACAGCACAACACCCCCGCGCACCACGGCCTCGTTGTCTCGGTCGTGGGCAACCATGACAATGGTCTGGCTGCCAGGGGAAAGCGCCTTGCGGTAGAGCTCGGGGATTCCGGCGCGCTCAATCTTGCGTCCGCTCTCGCGCTCAACAAGCTCCAGCAAAGCGCTGACTTGCGACTCCCGGCATTTCGTAAACGAGACCTCCAGCAAGGCCTGCGCAACCCATTCCCCAACCTTGGGAGGCACCGTCCAGCCTTGTAAATTAGACAGCAGCACTGTATGGGTGTGAAGACTGGAGTCGGACGAACTGCGACGACCGGATGCAATGTCCCACCCCGCATGGCGGAACCATTCCACGAGATCAATGTTGCCGCTTTCGCTCAGCGACGACTCTGACCGAGAGCTTGTACGGGACCACAGAGAATTACCCGAGGCCCCGGACTCCGTCAGCTCGTCACTTCCTGAGGCCCGCAGCGTTGACGACAGCGGCTGGCCCATGTTGTCGGTAATGTCTCGGTTAAACTGCGACGACAGAGGAATACCCTCAAAGAACGACGGCACCCGCGAGCCCAAACGTATTGTCGACACCTTGCGCTCTTTTTTCAGGTAGTTCACCGCCCGCTCGTGCAAACTCTGGCCAATCGACATGCCTCGGCGCGACGGCGCCACGAACAGCATCATAATGCAACCCACGTTCTGGTCTGCGTGCACCCATGTCGCGCAGAACCCGTACAGCACCTTTGTGCTCGAGTTGCGCACTATGAAATGCGTCTGCGGGCTGTCCGCAACGTTCGGTGTATCCTTGAACAGCTCCGCAAACACGTCAAATCGCATTCCAAACCGGCGGTCTGGAAAACAGTTTTCCCATAAATCTTTCAGCTTGCGGAGGTCCCGCTTGCAGTCCCACTTCTCGACGAGCCACCGCTGCCGCGATGTGAAGGTCTTGCTGCGGTCGTTGATCCGACTCTGATACAAACCACTCCCCGGGAACTTGCCGACGGCATTCAGGTCGCCAAACAAGATACGCGCCGTCACGCCCAAACTTTCTTGCGTGAACTCGTAAATGCACAGGTACGTGCCCACCGCTCTGTCCAGGGCCAGGTCATACGGCGACGACGCCGCAATGGCTATCATGGGCTTGCGCTGCTGGCTGCACAGCAGGCCCACGTACTTTGTGAACCTGACCTGGTACAAATTGCGGTTGGCGTCGGTCGTGACTACAATCACGGCTTTGGCCTGGTCCAGCAGCATGTCGTGCGGGGGTTTAAACCCGTTGGCAGTGTAACTGGCGTGCATGATTTTGCCCCCATGGAGTTTGGTCATGGCCCGGCCAAACCCTTTAAACACGTCCTCTGAACCTTGACTCAAGGACTGACCGCTCCTGGCTTTTTGCACAATCGGCGACACCAGCGGGGTCAGCAACAAAATGTCTCCGTCGGGCTCTACGCTTTCACCCAGTGGCAGGTACTTTGCGTGGTCGCGGAGCACAGTGATTGACTTTTGGTACGCCGTATTGGCGAGCTCAACGTGCCGCCGTTTCAGCGCCAGAAGATCGCTCAAGGGCGGTGGATTGAGCGCTTTCTCCCATGACAAATGCCGCCTCTTCATGTTAATCACTCGTTCAGCGGCCTTGCGGATAGCTGTCTCGTCGATAATCTCATCGCGGACAGCACCGAAAATTCCCGAGATTGCCTCTAGTTGTAATTTGAAACTCGAACACACAATAATCACGTCGCATCCCGCCATGGCCGCCATGACTGTACCTTGGCGCACCCCGACGTTCTCATATAAGGTCTTCATTTCCAAACACTCGCTGACCACCACGCCTTCGTGGCCCATACTACTTCGTAGCATTTGTTGCACTACCTGTTCACTCAAACACGCGTGCATATCGTTCATAGTCACCTTGGGCAGCGCACAACCGCCCACCATAATCGAGTCGATTTTGGCCTTGATGATTTTTCGAAACGGAATCAAGGACGCGGTTTCCAGCTGCTCAATGCTTTCAGGAACAATAGGGCACCCCAGCGTTGTATCCACCGTCGCGCTGCCGTAGCCTGGAAAATGCTTGCCGCATGTGGCCATGCCCGCCGCGCGATAACCTTCCAAAAACGCCAACGCATAATCACTCACTTGCTGCGGGTCATCCCCCATCGTACGCACACCAAGCAGTCGGTTGGCGGAGTTGGTCAACACGTCCACAACGGGACCAAGAATCCAATTGACTCCAAGGGCTTTAAGCTCTTCGCCCGTGGCTTCTGCCACCTCTTTGGCGATCCGCGTCGACTGCGTCGCAACAATGGCCATGTTGCCTGGGAACTGTGTGAGGTACTTTTGATCGTAGAGGTTGTTGAGCATGCCGTTCTCCTGGTCAATCGCAATCATCAACGGGTACTCGTGGCCAGCTTCATGGGCAGTTCGCTGTAGGTCTAAAATAAGGGCTCGGGTGGATTCCGCGTCTGTCAAGTTAGTACCACAGTTAAAAAAAAAAATAATGTATAACTTACCCTTCATATTTCGGGATGACAAAATGACTGAACCGATTCTGTACTTGCTGATGAGCTGTCTGATTTCGTTAGTGGCCCTGTCGCCAGTCAGGCCGACCATGAGCATTTGGCCCGCGTGCTGAATAAGATCAGGCATGTTACTTGGTGCAAATGTTTCTGGAGGCTCAAAGTCGTGGCCGAGAGCCATCTCGCCAGTTGTATCAAAACTGTGCGAGTGGTCATGTACATCTGCCGTCGTGTCTTGACTCGTTGAGACCTCTACCCCATCTATGGACTGTGAAACCTGCTCCTGGGCCAGCCTGGCAATATTGAGGCTGGGCCCCGCAGCAGTGTCTGGCTTGCGGCGCTTCACCTGGCGTTCTTCGTGCTTTGAGGACTGATATGGGATTTGTGGGGACTGGAATCTTAGCTGCTGCTGCTGCTGTAGTGGGGCATGGGGCTGTTGCTGTTGCTGCTGCTGCTGCTGCTGCTGCTGGGGGTGGATGGGTCGGACCTGGGGCATTTGGGGTTGCGAAAGGACTTGAGGAACTTGTGGATAAAAGAGCGGCATGCCAATTTGTTCGGCTGAGATTTGAGGCATGTTCATCATCTGCTGTGGGTAGGACACGAAGGGGTCTTGATAGATAGCGTCCATGAACTGCACATCAGATGTAGGCGGTACTTCCCCATCAGTCGTAGCGAGGTCTGGGTAACCCATCTGGCCCTGGGATGAAGTCCTGGGGCCATGAATATTGTACTGTTCGGACTGGAGTCCAAAATGCGAGTGGAAACCGTCCATTGGGGTTTGAGAGTTCAGACTTTTACTGGTGGCAGAAGATGAAGAGGTAGAATCTTGCGAGGCATCAGGAGCAAGGGTTGGTGGTATTGGTGGTGGTGGAGGTTGTGGTTGTGAATTGCTGCGTCCTCTCAAATTAGTAAGATTGTTATTATTATTATTTGGCCTAGCATACATGATGCCGGCACGCTTGTGAGCGATAAAGTGCACCCAGAGGATATATGAAGAGAGGGACGAAGAGAAGGAGAGCGACTGTGATTGCGATGTAGATGGTAGTATTTGTGTCTATTCCAGATGTTTCATGGTCGGGCTGAAAAAAAAGTCTGGTGAGGGTCCTTTGTCAGGCAAGGCTTGTTTGCGGTGTAGTATCGAGG
>JAKTUH010000092.1:12654-49871 GCA_030556585.1 Geotrichum carabidarum
TTTGTTTGTTTTTCAATTCGTTAAAATTTCTTTTTATCAAGGAAAACTCTGTCAAATTTCTTTTTTTTTATGCGATCTCGATATCACATTTATACCAATTTGCGTGTGGACTTGAAGGATTAATTGGTGACCACCACTTTACCAGCCAGTCAGCCATTCAAGCAACAAGATCTTCTCTACAGAGATTTCATTCATTTCATTTCTTCATGGTAAAAGGGAAACACCTGGATTACATTGCCACCAACAAGTCCAATCAAATCAAAATACATGTCAGGCTCTGTTATGAAACCTGCTTGCAAAAAAAAAAAACCCATCCTCACTTTACTATGCCAAACATCTCTGTGATTGGTTCATCTTGCGTGGAGTGGATCTCGTTGATAATATTTCCATGGCATTTTTTATGCTTTTTCATAGTTGTCTCATAATTCTGCTCTTTATTCTTTGATATTTTTCTTCTTAAATGTTTCCATTAAACGGTTTCGTTTCGGTTAAATTTGATGTTTGGGCGGTTCTTAATTAATCTATAGTTCATAGATTTCGCAAATGCCAAAGATTCTACTATATCAGATTGAATTGACTCAATCCAAGATTTCACACTTAACAGCTCAACGTATGCTCTCCACAGCCATATCCTGTCTTGTCGCCTTCTGCATCCTTTAAATATTGTATACACTGGGGATTTTCAGCCAGTTCTATCGCTATTGTTCCGCTAATTATCTCCGCCTGCTGCTGCCTTGCACTTTGTATATAATTATTTTCACATAACCATCGACGCTGCACTATTTCATATGCACGCCGAACAGCCCTTCCACTCTGCCACCAAAGAGCAAACCAAGGTGGCTTTATTACCTCTTTTAGGCTGTAGTTCTCACGACTGTTACTGCCACAACTTGCACACATGTAATAGTAGTTTCATTCACACACACACATATATATATATATATATATATATATGTATACTCAACACCCTAGAAACATGTAAATCTGTTTAAAGCTGGGGAGTGGTACGCAGGTAGTGGCTGGGACAAGCGTAGCCAGCTGGGTTGTTGGTCAGGTACAGCTGGTGGTAGTCTTCGGCATCCCAAAACACCGTAATCGGGGTAATCTCGCTCACAATCCGGTTCTTGGGGTAAAAGTCTTTCTGCAAGCGCTCCTTGGTCACAGTCGCTACCTTCACCTGCTCGTCGTTATGTGTAAATACGCCGGATCTGTACTGCGTGCCAATGTCGCCGCCCTGCCTGTTCACGGTAGTCGGGTCATGCATTCGAAAGAAAAAGTCAACCAGCTCGCCGTAACTGACCTTCTTAGGATCAAACGAGATCTGCAAGGCCTCGGCATGGCCTGTGCTCTGGCTGCACACAGTCCTGTAGTCGGGATTCTCCTTGGATCCTCCGCAGTAGCCCACTTTCGCATCGATCAGCCCTTTGCCTTCAAAATACTTGCGGTAGATGTGCTCAACACCTAAAAGATTAGCTACAATCCCCGTTGTGCAGGAATTGTTAAAACATACCCCAGAAGCATCTATTTTAACAGTTAGTCAACGTTTGGCGGTGGCGGCAGCTACTTACCCAGCAGCAACGGTAGCCACTTGAGCGCCCTCGGGGACTTTCAAAGTAGGTGAAACAGGTCCGTATTGTGTCATTGTTTTTGTAGAATAAGGCCTAGCGGTTCGAAGAAAGTTAACCAGAAACATGAAAGAAGGCGTTGGTCAGTTTTATTTACAGAAAACTCTTGCGCCGTAAAATTTGAAAACAAAACTCGCAATATCTCTCTCTGATGATGGAAGAATGAAAAGTTATAGCAACTTTGGTAGCCGACCTTTAGTAAAGTCCAGTCTACCAGCGTAATTTTCAGTACACAAAACAGTTCTTATGAACCGTCAGAGCCATGTCCGTCCAGGCAGTGAAGTCTCGTCGTTCAGTGCTGATAAATAACAATTAAATTCAGTACAGTTGATCTAACGCGTTAACAATTCCTACACTTGTTGGTTCTACCAGGGTAGGCACAAGACCAATGGTACCCACCTGATCGACATCTCCCTCCCACCTATCCTCAACACAATCCCTTCACAACTCTACCCCGCCACCCACTCATTAATAGAATGCCCAAAGAATACTCTGCTTACACCGCCTTCGTGTTCAATGTGCTCGAATCGAAGCTGAGGAGAACGCCTCATTTGCCACTGTCGCATTTCAGCAAACTTCCTTCGTCTGTAGACAATTTAGGAAAGTATCCACTGTTCGTCACCTACAACAAGTACGATCCTTCCTTAGATGACTACATATTGAGAGGGTGCATTGGCACATTTCAAGCAAGCAGTGCCCTTGAAGAAGAACTAGAAGCATATGCATTGACTGCGTGAGTACATTGACCGCGACAATCGTCGTCTGCTAACCCGATAGTGCACTCCAGGACCCAAGGTTCAGCGCCATCACATTAAAAGAACTGCCTGAGCTAGAGTGCGGGTAAGTACTGATAAGAGTCTTATTCTTTGTTAACCTTGGCAGGGTCACCATTCTCAGCGACTTTGAAAGAGCAGACGATATACACGACTGGGAGCTAGGGGTCCATGGAGTCAAAATGGCCTTCACCTATCATGGCCGTCGTCTGAGCTCAACATTCCTGCCTGATGTTCCAATGGAGCAGGGCTGGACCAAGGATGAGACCCTGCTTCAACTTGCCCGCAAAGCCGGAGCTCGACTTAGCATTCCTCAGATCAAAAATGTCGTCGAACTCATTCGATACAAAGGGGAAAAGTCCAAACTTCTCTACACAGACTATCAGAAGCTCATGGACGGTCCCTGCAAGCCTTGACTTCATGAGCAGGTTCCTTCAGTCCCAACCCCAACCTTGAACCCGTACCCTCATTGGGAGGAATAAAAATTTTTACTCTATAGGAAAAAGGGAATTGAAATATTTCATGTACAAAAAAATAAAAAAAAAATCTTTTCTCCAACCTTAGTATAATCACAATGGCGTTTTCAAAACGAAAAAGATCAGACTCAACGAGTAGGAAAGAGTCTACCCCTGCTGTTAGAACGCCTGTGAGGCGATCCGTTGTGCAGGCGGAAGAAACGGCTTTTCCGCGTGGAGGAGGGTCTGTCTTGACACCGTTAGAGATCAAGCAGGCTGCGAACGAAGCTACCAAGGATGTCCTGTTTAGCGTAAGTTTCTAAATCGTCTACTCGTATATTTGTCTACTAACAACGCTAGATGTCATCAAAAAGCGAGGAAGCTCCTAAATCAAAAAAGTACAAGCCCAGCAGCAAACCGAAAAAGAAGCATATACAACAAGCATCTGCAACCGAGGAGCCCAAGATCCGCAACGAGAGTCTTGCGCTTAAGCGGCTGGTTGCCGGCACGGTTGTGCTGGCTCAGATTTCTAGGATCAGCAATTTGGAGCTGGTCGTTTCTTTGCCAAACTCGATTCTGGGTTATGTGCCCATCACCAACATTTCTAAAACGTTTTCGGCCGCTTTAGAACAAGCCGCTGGCTCAGATGAAGAGTCGGAAGATGACGACGAAGAAAACATTCCCAAGCTCTCAGAGTGTTTCAAGGTTGGCCAATGGCTCCGTGCCCTGATTGTATCGACAACTACTGATGAAGGCAAGAAGAGACTGGAGCTGTCTATTGATCCTCAGCAGGTTAACGAGTCCATTGATGAGGCTGACATTGTTCCTGGTATTGCCATCCAGGCCGCTGTTACAAGCGTAGAAGATCACGGTCTTGTCATGGACTTTGCGCACCCCAAGATCTCTGGTTTCATTTCCAAGAAAGAGCTCAGCTTTGTTAATGTTGACGGAGCTGCAGCAGTTCCTGGCCAGGTGCTACTTCTTACAATCATCTCCAAGTCCTCCAATGGCAGAACTGTCACTTTGACCGGTTCCTCACTGCATAAGAAAGTCCCAACTCTAGAGGCCGTCAAGTCTATTAAATCTGTTACGGCTGGTGTGCTGGTAGAGGGCGAAATCATTGATGTCCGGGGATCTGGCATTATTATCCGTCTTTACGAGCATTTGACGGGTACTATTGACCGATTTCATTCCGGCCACAATGACTCCGCTGAATCATTGACTACTTTCTACAAGGAGGGCGATTCTATTAAGGCTCGGGTTATTTCGACTCTGCCTCATCTCGATGACAATCAAGTTGCTCTTTCAGTTCTCCCTCATGTCATGGGCATGACCTTTGGCAATCTTGATGCTGCACAGGCACTTCCAGTTGGATTCATTATTGAAAACGCCAAAGTTCTGTCTGTCAATTCCAACCTGGGCGTTTTTTTAGACATTGGTGTTGAAAAGACTATTGGCTTTGCTCACCGCAACAGACTCTCTGACGAACCTATTGATATTTTAACTGATTCTGGCAAATACAAAGTTGATTCGGTCCACCACGCCCGTGTCCTTGGATACTCATATGCCGACAACATGTACACCTTGTCTCTGGAAGAGAGTGTGCTCAAGAAGCAGTATCTGAGCGCCAGAGACATCCCAGTTGGTGATATTATAAACGTTACTGTCAGCTCAATTCTCCCCAAGGGAGACCTTATTGTCAACATTACAGATGATCTCAAGGGTATCGTCCCCGCACTACAAATCAGTGATGTGATCCTTGCCAACCCTGAGAGAAAGTTCAAGATTGGTTCTACCACTAAAGCCAGAGTTCTCTCGGTTGACACTGAGCGCAATAGAATCAAGCTCACTCTCAAGAAGACTTTGCTCAACACTACTGAGCCACTCCTCACAAGTTACTTAGATGCCGAGCCTGGTTTCAAGACCGTGGCAACCGTTGTTTCTCTAATGCCTAGCGGCGCTCTGCTTGAGTTCTTTGGTGGAGTTCACGGCTTTGTTCGCAAATCTGAGATTACTGAAGCTTACATCAAAGATCCCAAGGACTATCTGCGTCTGGGACAGACTGTCTCTGTGCGTGTCTTAACGTGCCAGCCCGAAGAGGGCCGCCTTTCTGCATCTTGCCGTGTTGGAACTGAGTCCAGCGAGGCTCGAGATCAGTTTGATCAGCTTGAAGGCGGCAAGTCTGTAGTCACTGCTGTGGTTGTGGAAAAGACAAAAGAGAGCATCATTGTCGAAATCGAGCCAAGCAAGGTCCGGGGTATTCTGAGAGCGGGCCAGCTGTCAGATGAAGACGAGGACAAGAAGAATGCAGCATTCAAGAAGATTCAGGTAAGCAAGGTCATTGACAACTTGCTTGTGCTGGAAAAGAATTCAGACAAGAACTCGGTTTACCTGACTGCTAAGCCTTCCCTTATTGCCGCTGCTAACGCCGGAACTCTACCAGGCTCTATTGAAGAAGTGCACCCCAATCAGCAGCTGCAAGGTTTCGTTGCCAATGTCACCAATGCCGGTGTGTTTGTAACATTTGCCAACAGACTTACTTCATTGGCTTTTAAGACCGAACTGTTTAGAGACAGAGTTGTTGAAGATCCTACCCGCTTTTTCAAGCCTTTTCAGAGTATCACTTGTACCGTGACCAGTGTCGACGCCGATGCTGGCCGGTTCAATATTTCGCTCAAGACCCACGGCAACCAGCAAGTCGGTAAGACTGTCTTGAACCCTGTTGACAAGGCTATCAAGTCGCTTACTGACTTCAAGGTCGGCCGCGTCACCAAGGGCCGTGTTAAGAAGGTCACCGAGACTCAGCTTAACATTGACTTGGCGGATAACCAACAAGGCCGCCTTGACATTTCGGAAGTTTTCGACTCGTGGGATGATATTGAAGACAAGAAGCGCCCTCTCAGCAAGTTCAAGAAGGGCGATGTTATCAATGTCAAGATCATTGGACAGTACAATGCGCGCACTCACAAATACCTTGCCATCACTCAGTCTTCGACCGGTCTCAGCAGTGTTTTGGAGCTTTCATCCAAGCCTTCAGATCTTACACAGACCTCGAAGCCTGCTGCCCTGTCGATTGATGACGTTGAAATTGGTAGCCAGTGGACTGCATTTATCAACAACAGCACTTGGGATGCCCTTTATGCTTCTGTTACTCCTGAAGTTACGGGTCGTATTCCTCTGGTCAACCTGTCTGACGACTTGTCTCTTTTAGAGGATCACGACAATCTCTATCCTGTTGGTAGTGCTGTTCAGGTGACAGTGGTGGGTAAGGATACTGTTAATGACAAACCGCTTCTGCAGTTCAGTGCTCGTAGAGACCAATCTGCCATTGAGAAGTATGACCCTGAGCTTGAAGGCGAAATTGTTGTCGGCCAAGTGTTTAAGGTCACTCCTTTGTGGGTGTACGTTCGCATTGGAAGCGCAATTCTTGCCAACGTGAGCATTACCGAGCTTGCTGACAAGTTCACTGAGGGAGCTGCCATGGTCACACAGTTTAAGAGCGGCCAGTTCCTCAAGGTCAAGATTGTCAAGGTTGACAAGCCCAACAAGAAAGTCTTTGGTTCTCTGCGTCCTTCGCTTGTCTATGAAGAGGAGAACGAGCACAAGGTGATTGACAAGCACATAAATGACAGTTCTGACGTTCACGTTGGTGAGATTGTGCGTGGGTTTGTGAGCAATGTTGCGAACAGTGGTCTTTTCGTGTCACTCGGCCACGACATTATTGGCCGTGTCATGATCAAAAACATTACAGACGGATTCATTGATGACTGGAAGAGCAAGTTTACTGTTCAGCAGCTCGTCAAGGCCCGTGTCCTTTCTGTGGATGGCGACAAGGTCAACTTGTCTCTCAAGGAGTCGCATGTTTCCGGTGGTGCTGGCTCTCTCAAGGTCGGTCAGGGTGCTTTCAAGGATTTTAGCCAATTACAGGTTGGCGATGTAATGACTGGCCATGTGCGCAAGATTGAGGAGTACGGTGTTTTCATCAGCTTACATGGTACTGACAGCATTGATGGTCTGTGCCACAGAAGTCAGATTTCTGACAGCTCTTTGCCCATCAAAGATATCTCGAAGGTATTTTCGATTGGTGACAAAGTCAAGGCTAAGATTCTGTCGATCGACACGGAAAAGCGTCGTCTGTCGCTCGGCCTTAAGGCATCGTACTTTGAAGATGAGGACAGCGATGAGGATATGGAAGATGCTGACAGTGAGGACGAGGAGATGGAGGAGGCAGATGACCAATTTGATTCTGACAAAGATTCCGATTCTGACTGGGCAGGTCTGTCCACTCGTAACGCTGACAGCGACTCCGAATCCGAGGATGAAGCTGATTCCGACTCTGAGGAAGAGCCCGATGCCGCTTCATTTGCTGGATTGGCGAGCGGTACTGGTCTCAGTGCTGGCTTTGACTGGACTACCAGTGTTTTGGACCAACCCATGGATGCAGCTGACTCGGATGAGTCTTCTGACGAAGAGGGATCCGACGACACGGCCGATCAGCGCAAGAAGAACAAGAAGAACAAGCGCAAGAACAAGGTTGTCGAAGATAAGACAGCTGAGCTTTCTACCAAGGCTCCTGAGTCAGCTGCTGATTTTGAGCGTTTGCTCGTGGGATCGCCTAACTCTTCAGTTGTCTGGATGAGTTTCATGGCATTCCAGCTGCAGCTCAGTGAAATCGACAAGGCTCGTGAGATTGCAGAGCGCGCTCTCAAGACCATCAGTTTCCGCGAGGAGGAAGAGAAACTCAACGTGTGGGTTGCCTTGCTCAACTTGGAAAACAGTTTTGGAACCGAGGAGTCTCTGGAGGATGCATTTAAGCGTGCAGTTCAGTTTATGGACAGTCTCACAGTTTACGAGAAAATGGGAAAAATCTACAGCATGTCTGGCAAGGTTGACAAGGCTATCCAGGTCTACGAGAACATGTGCAAGAAGTTCGCAAGCGAGAACCCTGCAGTATACGAGACCTACGGCCAGATGCTCTACGAGCAGGCCAACAAAATTGGCGCCAGCACAAAGCAGACAGATCTGCTTGTCAAAGCCCGCGGTGTTTTAGATAAAGCCCTGCGCCTGATGAGCAACAACCCCGGCCCGGCTAACAACAAAAAAGCGCAAGCTGAGCTTGTCTCTAAATTCGCCCGATTTGAGTTCACGCTCGGCGACATTGAGCGCGGCCGCACACTATTCGAGGGGCTGATCAGCTCGTACCCCAAGCGCGTTGATCTGTGGAGCATCTACATTGACCAAGAAGTCAAGTGTAGCAAGGAGCGCGAGGCGGTTGAGAAATTGTTTGAACGTGTTCTCAAAATTGATCGCAGTACGAGTCATATTAACATGAAGCAGGCCAAGTTCTTCTTCAAGAAGTGGCTGGCCTACGAAGATGCTCATGGTGATTCCAAGGCTTTGGACTACGTTAAGGCCAAGGCTGCAGAGTACGTGTCAAGCAGAAGCAAGAAGGAGGCTGCTGATGAGGAGGAGGATGAAGAATAAAAAAAGATGGATTTATTTAGTGAGCCAGGATATAGATAGAGAATTAAGGCGATCTACGAAAAAAAATTTGACCAGTTTATACGAGTCAATTGAGGAGCCTCAGTTTGCGCAAGAGAGATTGAATCCTGGTTAAGAGTTACTTGGAATAGTTGAAGCCTTCATATTGCATCCGGCCCGCATCTAATACCGAGATCAACACGAAGGACTAGTTTAAAACAAGCGTAAGCCAGAGATTTGAAATGTTGGCTCATCTCTGTCTAAGCACAATTTGAGACATGACTAATGTGCGTATCTGCAGTATCTGCAGTATCTGATGGCAATTTGCAAATTGTGCACAAGGAAGGGACAAGGGTAGTAAAATCTTGGCCGACATTGCAGTGCCGGGTATTATTTGGTTCTACGCAATGGAAGCTTGTGGACTGCCCAACAGGGAGTTGTACATCAAAGGTAAGAAAACGAAGGACATGTAGAAGATAGACTTATAATAAGCTTACAGATGGACCGGCCGGACTGAAATTCACAGATACACTTGTTATCTTTGAGCCAATATCATGGTACAGACTATGGGTAATTCAACTTGATTAAGTTTCAGCAGATGTAACCTTAAAGAAGAAGAGAATATAAAGGAAGACCATACTGATACCAATTTAATTACGTTCTGAATAAGACGTTTTTGAACTAAGTTATCTCCATTTCTCTAGAGCTGATTATAAGGGCTCAAGTACTCAAGCTGGGTAGGTTGAGGGCTGCACAAGATCAGGGCTTATATAGGGGTTTTCATGTGAAGGTTGGAATCGACGTTCTAGCAAGCCTCGATATTGGTTGCTTAAATTTCCTTGCAACACAATCGTTTTTAGGCTCCTAAATTGAGTATTTGATCCATGCACCAGATAAACGGTTCCAATAGCCCACTAGTGCGTCGTGTGGAGGATAGCAAAACTATACGGGCAGAAATCAGACTCGTAGCCAGAGATCGCCGACCAAAAAGGTTTACTTCTCGAACCATAGCAACATGAATTAAATTACTAGCTATAGCTTGTATTTAATGCAATTGCTACTTGGAGATTAGTCACCTAAATTAAGGAAACGTTATTCTAACATCGGACTTTGTTGGATTAGCGAGCTTTAATTGACAGGACTACTATATATACTAGCTGAGCACAGGCAGCTTTATTTATTGCTCTTTCTATATTTATAACACAGCGTTAATTAGCAAGAACTGTACGAGTATGTATCTCAGTTCATATGATATCGTAACCTTCATGTCAAACATCGAGGCACAATCAATCAGTATGTTTCACGTATACATGGTAAGTTTAGTTAATGCTAGAATATATATTTCATAATGATCAAACAGAACAACGCATGTCTCTTATTAATAGATCAAGTTTGCTGCTATACACGGTACCTTGATTTCTCAGGATCTCGCACCAACAACATCTAGTAGTTACACCGTATTTATGTTACTAGTGCCAAGATGTAGGTTCAACTGTGAGTAAGCGCTGTTGACGACCGACTCAATATCACTTCACCGTGTATAAGTAACCGCTTGACCAATGCGTACTAAGTACTACAATAATCTTGGCCTTGCAACTGGGAAGGACATATACATGTATACACCCAACTTTTCGAATCAGTACGAGTGAGCGACCACTATATATAAGCTTCATGAGCAGTTGTTATATATATATATCATGCTTTGCATACATGCCCTGAAAGGATCGAACTAGATGTATGCATATGTATGAAGCAGTACCCGCTTTAACCTGCATAAGGTTAAATAGCGGTTAGTTTTAACTATTGTAGTATGAGGGTTAAGTTGCGGCTCAAGGAAAAGTTTTTTTTTATCAGTGAATATATATTCTCTGGATCCGATCCTACATGTATGTGGACATCTAATACTTCCTTAAGTGACATGTGGACCAATTCACATACGGCCCAGGAACGCGGAAAGCCCTTCGGCTATTCCTATCTCAGCTGTAGAAAAGTTTGCGATGCCGCTAAACCAGACAACCAAGAAGCTTTTTCTCATTTTTCGAGAGCTCTAGGAAGCGAAAGCTTATAAAAAGAGCAACGCATGCATAGACTCCAAGATAGCTATATATATGCTGAGGCATTATGTTTCACTATAAAATCTGATCACTTGCCTTACTTGCCTCGTTTTTTCGTTTTTTTCGCGTCAGAATAAAAAGATCTACAAACAATGATGCAATATAGTACATGTATACTCTGGAAATTGACATCAACTGCAATTGAAATGGCCCTTGGCTGCTGGCAGTCTGCTGCTGATCAAGCAACAATTGTTATCTGCCTGGCAGCACAATACGGATGGACAAAAACTATAGTAACAACAAATATTAATATTGTGGTTCATTGGCCCGGGCAGTTCAATATTGCATAGCATATCAATTCAGTGCTGTCCATGACATTTTGGGAATGCCACACATTGAGTAAAATCTGTTGGTGGGATTGGACCAAGAAGTATAAGCGAGTTCCATCAGTTATAACAGTGGGGGTATCAGCCCATATTAGGTGCTATCTTTTATATACATACATGAGATTTTACTCGCTATAGCTCTCAATATTTTTCAGCAGTTGCAATCTACATGTTTAAAAATTTCACTTCACACAGAAGGCACTGTTGCCAAGTAACAAGGACTCAATTGGATAACTACGACTAATAGTTAAGGCTACAGAACCCACCGGCCGGCTAGCTAGCTGGTGATGGAGCATGCAGCATATTACCGAATGTATTTATATATTATAACTAATTAGTGCGTTTTGCATGTATTTATTTCGACCCCTTAATTTGTTAACTGTCCTGCCCTCCCATGGCAGCAGATATCCCATAGGTAGGTAGCAACAACCTGCATATAACCAGTATTGTCAAACTTTCCGTTGTAACAACAACGCTATCTCCATCAACTCACAGCCTTGAGCTAGCAATTGACAATTTCACTCCTTTGCACGCTTCTCAAACGCAGCATACAAATCTTCGGCACGCTGTTGACCCTGATATATATATATATACTGTCTCGCATACCTTGCAGAAATTAATAACGGGCATGCTCCATCTCAGATATATATTACCAAACACCATGCCAGGACTTGATCAACTTTGCCCTGAAGCTCAGTGTTGATTACATGTATATATATAGCGACTCGTATACATTTGTAGAATGATCAGCAACCCACTTGGAAAGCAGCTGTAGTCCAACGTTGCCTTCAGTGATATCTCCATATATTTGTGCAGAAGTCCTCTCTCGCTATAGCTGGACTCAAAAAAAGAAATGCCCCTGAAAAGGAAAAAAACAAAAATTCCCAGATTTCGATCCCATACTAAGTTGCATTAACCTTAACCTATTTAGGTATTCTGTTGCCTATAGATATATAGTATACACAGATCATTTGGGGTTTTGTCAGTGCGGTTGATAGCTCCCAAATAAATTATCAATATACTTTCTTTTCTTTTTTAATTTTTTAATATTTTGTGTCCCTTCCTTCAATTAAGATACTTCATTGATCCTATATATGCCCACAAAGTACATATAATTGTCCTGCTATTTCTCTCGAAGAGTTACCTTTTTCTCCCCCTTTTCTCATTTCTACTTCCTTCTCGAAACTATCAAAACGAAGAAATTTCCTCCTCTCGTTGTTCAAGCCTTCCATTCAATCTGCTGGATCAATGACCATGACAAAAACAGAGAAAGTCACTCTATCAAAACCTCTACATCCATCTCGCTTCAACTCTCTCGGATCTGCTTCGTCAACTTCGTCATCTGAATCAATCTCTTACGGTCCTTCTACTCCGACTCGAGCATCACAAGTCGTGGACGACGAGAAACTCTTTGGGCTAGTTCAGGATTCTCCCCAAAACGAAGAAATCAAGAACCAACGGCGAAGTCTAATCATCCAAAATTTTAACAACCAGCACTCTTCCTTTTGTCAATCTGGAGAGAACTCGCCAACATCTCCCAGGACTCCCAGATCTTCATTTCAACAAAACAAAATTGTCAAGGCAATCAGCAGCTTCTACAAGAATAGCAAATCAAGCACAACTCTATCCAGTCCAGTAACTCCCGGTATTGCTTCTGCGGCCCTCTTCTTCCGCAGCTTGTCACCCACGAACGCTACTGAAACAGTACATCAGCTTGCTCGCAACCGTTCAATTGCACGACTCCGTCATAGTTTTCCACTCGCTGCTTCAACCTCGGAACCATCGTTGCGCCAGGCTGCCAGCGGCAAAGCTATTACAATGAGTAGACCCTCTGAGGATGGAAGGAATAGCGAATCCCTTCTTACGCCTACTAAAACCCGAAGCTCAGACCACCCTCCCCAGCCTCCATCTCAATTAATTTCAGCTACCCTTGGGACTCAAAGATCTGCAAAAGCAAAGAAGCTTCAACCTGACAGCCAAAGCTCGCCAGTAGTGCATTCTAGCATACCTCGTCCTACTCCAATAAAGCGCAAAACAAAAGTGTCGGATCTGTTTTCTCGTCTTTCTGCCTCTTCCACTGCTTCATCTAGAGCCAAGAATGAATTGAAAAGTTACGCTTCTGCGCAACAACTTGAGTCCATCATCACCAAGATTCCTTCATCAAAAATGAGATCCAATTTTTTCAAGTCCAGGCATTCAACTGGAAACTTAACTAGTTCCATCTCAAAACCAATTCCTCTATCTCCAAATCTGAAAAATCAGGCCGCTGGTTCTCTTGCCAAAGAGGCTACACACGCACATACCACCACGCCATCCTTCTCTAATGTTGATCCAGAGCCCACTCAACGTAATTCTGTTGAGTCCCATACAACCTCACTACCCTCTGCTCCAGTCCCTTCCCAAATGGACACCAAAAACATGAGAACCAACCGCAGTCCGCCTGGGCAAAACTCATTGAGTTCTTTATCAAGCATTTCAAATGGAGCTTCAAAGCAAACCCGGTCTCACACATCGACATTCAAACCCGCAGCAGCAAATCAGCCTATCTTTGTCACAACAACTCCATCCATTCCAGCATACTCCTCTTCCCAGAAATTCAGAGCAAACAGAACTGCGTCTAATCCTGTTACTAGCACAGTAACTGCAACTTCTTTACGCAGCCAGCAAACTACCTCTGCCAGCGCCCATGCTCACCCAAATCTCAGTAGCCATCCTACGCCAACCGCTACGGCTGATCTGACTTCCGGGTCTTCGTCACCCTCTCATATTAGAAGGCAATCTGATAACTATTCTATTACCATTAGCCGACCATCTTCCAGATTGAGGTCGCACCGCCGGCCGGCGTCTCGCAATAGTGTCGCTGTTGTCAGTTCACGGTCCCAGAATGTATACAAGGTGGAAGAGCTCAAGTCCAAAATTTACGAACTGGAAGAGGTGCTTCTTCAAGAAAAGGCTGAGCGTGAGACTGTTTACATGCGAATAAACCGCATCAATTCACTTGAAACTGCGTTGGAGCGCGAGCGCAGTGAAAAAGCACAGCTTCTTGCCAGGCTCAAGGCTTTCGAAAGTGGAATTTCTCCATCAAATGGGCCTTCCGCACAGTTGACCCTAGCAGAACTTAGAAACAACAGAGATAGCACTCAAAGCAATCTGTCTAATATTTCGGCTAGTAAAGACAGCAGTGGAGACGAAGGGCTTTCAGATCATGCTACAGTTGTTGGTTCTCCTAATCTCAACGACTGGCAAAAGATGATTCGCAACTCTGAATTCAAGACTGATGCGCTTGAATCTAAAATCAGCGCACTAGAGTTGGAGATCGAGAATCGGGATATTCAGTTGGCCAATCGCAGTGTAGACAATTTTGGCAGTCAGATCATGGAGTGTCAGAACACCATTACTGAGCTGAAGCTTGGCAAAGAGGCACTCCGCAATGAGAATGACACTTTACACGGGGATTTGCGTAAGCACAAGGAAACCATCAAGAACATGAGGCTGCGTTCTCAGAACCTGGAGCGCAAAATCACTGGCAAAGCCACCAAACTGAATGTCTGCGAATCACAAATTGCCTTGATCCAGGAAAAACTCAATCGCGCCACCGAGGAAATTGAAGCTAGAAACAAGCAGATCAAGCAAAAGACCCGGGAACTGGAAGAGACTCGGTCCAAACTCAAGTCCGCTGAGTCTCATCTGTCCGAGTCGGAAACTCAGCTAGTAACTGTCACTCGACAGCTAGAATTGGTTCAGGAAGAGGTTGTACAAGCTCACAACGTGTGCGAGAAACTCCAGGCCAAGGCGCAGCACGAACGCTGGCAAGGCGAGAGGCAGGTCACAGCTCTCGAGCGTGACAACCGTCGAGGCAAGCGTATCATTGCCGCTTTGGAGACGTCTTTGCAGGACTTGAAGATTTCCCTTGAGGAAAAGGCCATGGAGAACGACGAGCTAAACCGCTCCATTCAAAAGGTGATGGAACAGGCAAATGAAACCATTGAGGGAGCAAAGCGACATTCCTTGTACATTGCGTCACCAGCAATGTCGCCCCTCTCTGCGTCGTTTCCCATTTCGCGACCAGCCAGTGCCAGCAATGCAACTTCATTCCGTTATTCTGCGAACTCGCAGCGCAACAGTTCGGGATATCTGTCCTCCATTAACCAGATACCAGCTTCTGTCGCGCGAAGATCGTATTCCTAGACAATGAAATTACGTATCTTTTTTTTTTTAACACAGCTTACACATATAATCTTATGATGTGCATGATTTTTTCTATGATGTTTACCTTTTTTTTATGATCCTTTATACCTTTCTAGTTAAATGATATTTTCTAGCATTGAACTTCTATTTATTATACTTGCAAGCTGACATGTTAAATGCCGTTTTAAGAATTCGCCTTGCAGATCTTTGGTTGAAGCCTTTAAACATAACATGTAGGTCGCGCTCTGATAGTTTGCGACTGCCGCAAAGACAAGTTCATATCCATATTTCGTAAGTTGGCACATGAAAATTCGAGGCGTTCATTAGAAATTACTATTAACTAAACAGACAAAAATCAAAAAAAATATATATATATATAATCATTGTAACAAAAATTTCAAGGAATGAACGAAAAGGCAAAGGCAATGAAGAATCCAAAAAGTAAATCATTTTCGTAAAACCCAAGCATGCTACAAGTCCATTGCAAAGTACTGCCCGTTTCCATTATGCAGCTCCGTCATCCCTGTTCGAACCCGGCGTCTTTGCTTAGGGGACTGTGCCGCAGTAGCAGGAGACATGAGTGCAGTTCCCAGTGCTCCCACGCCTGGCTTGTAGTAAGATTCCACAGTCCATTCGTACCATACGCGCTTGCCGTCAGTTAATCGCCACATACTGACATCTACCTCAGCGCCTTCTGTGATGTACAAGGGTGTGGATAGCGGAAACCACATAGGGAACCATGATAACATATCCTTAGATGTTGCCTCGTTAGAATCAGGACGAGTCGATATCATCACATCATCAAAAAGCTTGCATTCAAAGTACCCAGCAATTCCATGCATTACACCTTGATGAGGAACCGAAAAAGTGTGCTTAACTTTCCGCGTGTTGTGAAGATTGGTAGTTCCAGTCTTAGGAAACGAGGTCGGATGCTCAAATGCCCATGCTTTCCCAAATTGTCCTGGAGAAATAAAATCCATAGAGTTCAGCATTACCACATAAGGTGTCTGCAGCGCTGGGTTGTTTTCACCAGTCGTACTGCCACTGAAAGCACCTTTGCCTCCATTCATACCCCCTGCTCGACCAGAGCTCCCGTTATTTGACAACCCTGCTGCAGTTTTAGAAGTAAACTGACGTGCTGAGTTGTAAAGAGTAGCAGACATGACTGGAGTGAAGTATGCAGAGTAAGACTGTGGAATCACGATTCCATCTCCAGGGGACAATAGTGCTTCCACTGCATCTAGGCACTCAGGAGAGAGCTCATTATCACCAAAAGAACCCAATAGTTCACTCACAATAAGAGACAGTTGCAAGTTCTTTGGATGCCATTCACGGATATCAGATCTTACAACCTCCACATTATTATCCGTCCATTCGTATTGCAACCGTCGAATCAAATGGATATACGCGCTTTCATTTTTTTCAATTGCGTAGATGTAGACAGATTTCCCCAAATGGTTTGCTGCGGTCAAGACTTTGTCAACAAGGGGCCCCCGACCAGCACCGACAACTGCAACATAAATGCAGGGCTTTTGAATTTTTTGTAGAGCTTTGAAAATGGCATTTTCATATTGAGCGTATTTTACAATGTCGCGTTCAAAGACCTCATATGTCGAGCTTTCGAGGTTATTGGATAGAGGTTGTAACGGTGCTTGAAGCAGATCGGAATAACCTTCAGAATAGGCTTCAATTGCACTGGGTCTAGGCCGAATTTTCACTAAATGCTTCAAGTATAAAAGGTAGGAAGTCGCACCACCTTGAAAATCTCGATCATAAACGTCGGATAAAATCAAGAAAGGATTCTTGCTGAAAAACTTAAATAAAAGCGCTTGCACTGCCTTTGGAAGGACGGGATAACCTCGCGCATTGCTAACGAAGACAGCAGAAGAGATAATTAACATCTTGACTGGTTCGGCATACCATCGAGAAATAACCACGGGAGGGAAGTTACATTTGGGTGGAACTTGAAGCATTACTGATAAGTTAGGTGCATAGTCATTGAAAACACGGATCGCATTCCACACATCCCAAATAGACAAATAGTCCACAGGAGGAATCCGGTCACCAGTGCGAGACGAAATGTAATCTTCTTCAGCAAACGGCAAATGTATGAGCAAATGGCAATAAGGTGGGAGGGCTGCCAAAATGTGTGAGATAGCTTGAGAATATTGCTCAATATTAGTTCGGCGTTTTGGACCGCAAATGATGAAATAGGTCGTTCCGCAATACACAGCGTAGGCAATCTCTCGTAAAATAACTTGAACAGATAATGCGGCGATGCGAGGGTTTTTCGAGTCAAGTTCAACCCAGTGGGCTGTAAATGCCACTACATTACGAATATGAGCTCCAGGAAGCAGTAAAATATCGTCTAATTCCAAAGGTGGAACATCAAAAGAATGGAAAGGAAAAGAATAGTTTGAATGTTTAGGAGCTTTGTTCGATGCGAATGGGGACGGAGTTGATGTGTTTGCAAGCTTTGGCACAGAAGAAAAGAGAGAAGGTGCTGGAGATCCACGATCCAGCCAAGGCGGTGAGCTAACAGAAGTTGCTGATTTGAATGAAGAGGAACCTTCAATGGACGACGACCGACCAAATGCATTATAGACTCCAGTGTTTTCATTTCGGAGTGGCCGAGACTGGAGAGGTTGCAACCTTTGGGGAGAAGCTGGTGGAAGCATGACTCCAGGAACTGGGCTTTTGACCTGCTGACTGTTTTTCATCAATTGCTCTTCGTTCTCAGCGAATAGCGCTTCTACGCGTATCCGATATGCAGGGGTGGAGATTCGGCTTGTAATCATATCGTACTCTTCAAGAAGAGAGCGCTCTACTAGGGCTTCATCGGTGTATGAGTATTCAATTCCCGGTCGCTCACCCGGGAGATTGGTACCAATGAATAATGGTGAATATTGAATTACCTCGGCCGATTTAGCCTCATTCTTCCTTTCAGGAGGTTTGTCGGCTGTAGAGGCATTGATATCTACTCTTAGTGTAACAGGGTGTTCATCTTTGTGGGAGGAAACTGAAGATAATTGGGCAGAACTTCGAGCATCTGAATCTATTAGAGACTCGAGATTAATGGCTTGAAGAGAGTCTGGGTGAATGTTGGAGTTGCGACTGGCGTATCTAAAGTTTTGGGGTGATGGTTCACGATGGTCTAGGATGTTACTGGGATTACTCATTTCGGCTATTAAGTTTCAGGGGTGATGGTTTGAGACAGGGTATAGCGAACGACATTAAAGATCTAAAAACAAAGAGTAGTCGAGACAGACAGTAAACAGGTAGTAAAGTTAAGAGGAATGAAGGTTGAAGGGTAGAATAATTTTGCAACAGCTTTTTCTGCAGAAAATTGAATAATAAAGAAGGAAGATGAGAGGGTAAAGAAAATAAGGGGAAGAGGCGCCTGAGTGCAGTTCTGAAATAACATGAGACATGCAGCCCGAATTCAGCAATTGATATGTGTAAATCAGGAATCAAGCCAAGCGAAAGAATGGAAGGCTCATCAATTGAGTTTAAAAGAGTCTGCATAGAAATTGAAAAGAAAGAGAAAAATATTCTGGTTGCAATGGAAAAGCAAGCTCGAGATACTGGCTGCTCGAGGATCCATGGACCATTTCGCAGGATGGCAATACCGAATTTAGTGTAATTTCTTCCTAATGAGACAGTGGGCGTCAGCATAGGATCATGGGAGAAGCATCTCAAGGTTGAATGGGGAAGGGGAAGCTTCAGATATTTTTTAAGCTCTTCGAAATCTATAGTGTACAAGTATGAATATCACTTCAAAAGCGCTCGCAGATTCGAATAAAGTCTTGGACTATAGTATACTCATCCTTAGATCGATGCGAAGAAACAGAGTTCTTTTTTGAAAGATTCTTTCACAAGAATCAAACCACTCTCATTTGCGTGTTCACGCTCTGAAAGAGTGGTGAAAAAAGCTTGTAAGCTTAGAAAACCCAAGCGAAGTTCATGAGAATGTCTCTATTATTAGCTAGGGTCATTAGAAATTTGATTATCAGTCCAGGTACCTGAAAGATTCAAGATTTCTTTTTATGGTAGCCCTAGTCGAAAGGTGATAGGCACACCGGGGTTCTTGGTGATGGGTAGTCCGTTTTCAAAACGGAGAGTGCTCAATCAGAAACAGAGTTGATTTGACTGTTTAATGCCCACCAAACAAGCCGAAATATAGAAAGACTTTATTTCATCGTATGTTAACTGAGTTAAAGTTGGTTCAACTGATCTTATCAGGTTTTCTCTGATCCATCCGCAAGCACGAATTGAGATCAAAAGCTCATGTAAAAGTCAGCAGACACAATGAACTGCCAGAACTTTAAAGCATTAATTCAATTGCACAATTGAATATTCCTGGATGCTAATACTATTGAAGAAAGATGATGATGAAGAAGAAGAAGTTCAAGAAGAAGACGAAGTAGAAAGGAACCACACTATGGGGGAAAAAAGATTACAATGAACTTTGCATGCATCACAGGGAGCCAACATTTCTCAAGTATGACATACGTGAAAAATGTATGGGTAACAAGGGCTATGGTTTAGGGTTGTTTTGTTTGTTTACTTTGTTACAGAATAAACTCGATGGACCACCACCAAATCTAGGTGACTGTGAGTTAATAGTCTCCTTTCCAACATTTTTCCTTCCTCTCCTCTTCCTACTATCTTTCTGCTGTTCGCTTATCAAGTGCTCACGCTTCGATACCATTTAAAAGTTTTATAAAGTCCAAAAACTCTCTCAAACTTCCGATAAGTTACTCTTTGTTGCTGTGATAGATCATCTTTTGTGTGTGTTTATGACCAGTTCGCACACGAAAACACAAATACACGAGAAAACGCCAAACAAGTACAATATCCTGATCTAGAGTCCTCTACTTTGCATCTCAGTCAGAACTCCATTTTGCTTTCTTTAGCGCTGTAGTAAGTTTCCTTTGATTATTATTATACCTGCGAGCCTGGAACTCAGTTCTGGACTTGGCACTTTGAATCCCACATTGGACCAAGAAATTTGATCATGCTCAGTAATGTACACGATATCATGATAGGTCCATAATTATCGGAACTTTCGGTTGTTCTCTTCTTGGAAGAGTATTCTGGTTCATTAATATTTTCTGCCATATCATTTTTTTTCGTCATCTGAACGACTCCTTGTAACCTGATTCTTGCTAAACATGAAAAATAACCAACTTCGACTTCTTTACACTCTTGATTTATCTTTCTTTTTGGCCATTCCTCCAACTTTTCCACTTCCCAAACTAACTTATTGATTAGAATCCTTCATCACTTGATTTCAGATTCATTATATTCTCTTCTATTCAGCATATGACCATGGATAAGCGCCAGCAACAGCCACGCATTTTAACTGTCAGCGAGAAATCTCGCTTGCAAGAGTTCCAGGATATGATCCACTATTCGAGCAGGTATGTACCGTAGTGCCTGTTGCTGTATCTTTTCTGACATTTTCTAGGTACTCTGATGATAACTTCGAATACAGGTATAAACTATCATATGCATACCAGTCGTTGATACTAACTATAATATCCTAGACATGTCATGCTGCCAAAAAACATGCTTAAAGTGATCCCCAGAGACTATTTCAACAGCGAGACAGGCACCTTGCGCATTTTACTGGATCAAGAATGGAGAGGCCTAGGCATCACTCAATCACTAGGATGGGAGCATTATGAGACACATGGTATGCCATTTAGGCCACAACCTTTGATGACTGTTTACTAACCAAGTCAAATAGCACCTGAACCGCATATACTTCTTTTCAAGTATGTTGATAAACTTGTTTGAATAATCTTTTCATGCCTAACAGCTTTTCTAGGAGACTCAAATGATGCTTCGAACAGCAAACCAGACTCAATCCCATCACTTGACGCCATATTCGATCATTTACCTTTTCAACTTCCTGTCATCATCAAAATCCTGGAGATCTCCAGTATCATTCTCAATTGAGCACATCTTTGTTTTGTTTTCCCTGACTTACTTGATATTTAACCCGCGCTTTTGTGAGTGTAAATATATAAACAGATTTTAAGCCAAAGAAATTCCCCACGATTCATCCATTACGACTTTCAGTCTATCGATTGCATGAAGAGTTGAAATCAATATGGAACATTCTGTTAGACAGGCAATACACTCTGCAGTAAAATTTAAGAAAGCATGTCTGACACAGCGATAGTTGGTTCTGCTTCTGATGGAAAGATTAAATCCTCTTTTTACATACTAAAGTTTGGCTTCTGCACGCAAAACCAATGGAATCTTCCACTGATTCTGTTGCTGAGTAGTGATGGACTCCACTCGGCTCTCAACTTTGAGTTTCTCAAGATGCAAGGACACTCCATACTCTGCGGCAGGCCAAAGCTCTTGAGGGTAATCCTTGTAAATTACCTTAACAATATCACCTGCAGAGAGAGAAGCCTCAGGACCCTTTTGGTCGCAATACGTATGAAGTATTTCGACAATTTCGTTTTCCCGCACAGTGCGATGATGAATATACTCTGAGATTTTGGCATGTGCGTCCTCAATATAGTGGCCATGTCCAGGATATGAACGGATGGGGGTAGAAGAGTTGGACTCAATGAGATGCAACATATCCTTCAGAGAGGTCATGTACTGAGAAAGGTTTTCAAAAACAGCGGTACCGTGGCCAAGAAGGTTGTCGCCGCTAAAGAGAGCTTTCTCTTCCTCCAACCAAAAAACCATATGGTCTTCAGCATGGCCAGGAGTGTAATGGGCACTGAGAGTGAATCCGTCACCGTTGAACACTTGGCCATCGGAGATATTTTTCACAGGCCATGGGTAGCGTGAGTCATCTCCTTTCAGTTTGTGTTTAAATATTGCTTGTTGGTCAATCTTTGATCCGAGGTTGGGATGATGGATTAAAGGCTGAACCCCGTTAACGTGATCCTCGTGCCAATGAGTGAGGAGAATTGTAGAAATATCAATGCCCAAATGCTCGACGAATTGAGCAAGCAACTCAGTGTACTCCCGAGATCCTTGTCCAGCGTCAAGCAGAACTCGCTTCTTTCCTTTGCCAATAAGATATGTGTTAGTGCCTTGAAGTGTGTATTTGCCAGGATTGCAGCCGAGAATGCGGGTCACAAGAGGCGACAGAACAGAGATCTTGGGAACTTCCATTGTAGAAAAACACAGAAATTGGACAAGTTAAGTTTCAAAAAGGGTTGAATAGAATCAAATTCAATTGAATCAGAAAAAAAATTATAAAAAAAGGAGGGAAAAAGGTAGAAAGAAATGGTAAAATGTGGAGGGAAATTGGCCAGAAAAAATAAAGGCAGCCGAAGTCAGACTGGACTTGCCGAAACCATGATAACTACGTTGAGTCACGTGCTTGTCCCTTAATCTGCAGCAATCAATGTGAAGAAGACCGATTACATAACTTTACCAAACTTTGAATGCAATAATTAGTCAAATATTGGTAACATCAGCATTAAATTTTGGTCCTTGTATGCATGGGTCGTCATGGTGCAATTAATGGAATTTCAGCCTTGAGGTTTCCTAGCTAAGCTTTCGTCGTCAAGACAACTGCGAAAAAAGTCAGCTGAATTCATTGAGATTCAAAGCCTGTAAGGCCTCCATCGAGCTTGACTACCCCAGATTTTTTTAAAAATTGAGGCCAACCCCATAGTGGGCTTAGTTGGGTGCACTAGAAAGTACAAGCGGCTTCGCGCCCAAGATAGAAATGGCGTAGCAAACTTAATCCAGACTTGGGCATTTTTTAGTTCCTTGTCCTTCATATCAAAGGGAAACGCATGAACAGCACCATTTTTCTTCTTCTTTACATCTCTCGTGGCAGCCAAGATTAATTCACAATGGTGGAATCTGTCCATGATGCTCGCGAAAGTGACTCGCCTTTAGAAACACCCTCAGAAACGACTTCGCTACTCAATGATCATGACCTAAGTAAGAAGAAGCAACCATCTCAACAACAAACGTCCAATCCTCGTTCAGAACCATACTCATATATTTCGCGATATTTTACACCTTCACATGAGCAGTCCACAGTAAATGACGCAGACGAGCGTCAACCGCTATTAGACCCAGATGATCCTGCAGTAACGCCGTTGAACTTGAAGCAAGTCCGGATTATGCGGCTGGTGCTGAGCTTCATGCTTATTATGAATTTGGTATTAACTATTGTTATATTTATCAACTGCTTTGTATCAGTTCCATACATGAAGTTGAGATCATCTGGATTTTTGGAACTGGAGTGAGTTGCAGCCCATTTTACCACTGAATTTTCAAAGTACAGCTAACCCATCATATTCACTAGTCTTTGTTTAATTGCTCTCGTTACGCTTTTCATCTCTCTTGTTTTCTTCACCGTTCCCTCAATGGTGGAGCGCATTCTGGGGCATATGGTGAATGTGTGTCTTTTAGTTCAATTCATCTTGATGTGGTCACTTCATACCATGCGGGCCACCTATGGGCCGATTGGAATATTCATTACGGGTTGGGTTTTACTATGTCTGTCTATAAGCTTGATAGTGAGTCCCCTAGTTGTGAGCTGGGGAAAAGCTCACGAAGAAGTGCGTTTAACAGGTCGCCAGGAAACCAGACGAACAATCAAAGAGTGGTTCAAAGTTTCACTTTCGTTCATTCTCCTTTTGATTTTTGTAGTCATTCCAGGACTGCTGATGTTTCTAGGGTTCATGTTGGATGTTTATGATACTTCACGGTTAATGAGCTCTTCCGGCGCGGCATCTGCCGGAACCTTTGTATCTGTTCCGAGCAGTTCAAGCAAGTCGTATTCTGTTTTCATTGAATGCACCCCCATGAACCGCAAGCTTATTCCTCCATTGCCTGATGACCAAGAGGCTCCTATTGTTCTTATTGAAGCTGATGACCGTGTATCCGCGCAATCTCTTTATGAGGGGTGGGTAGAGGAGCTTTTCCACATCAAAAAGATATCACGAGTTTGTTTCTGGAATAGACCGGGCAGAGGTTTTTCAGATAATGCACCATCTCCTTTCAGTTTACGAGCTAACTCTGAGGCGTTGACAGTCGCTTTGAACTCAATTTTAGACAGGGAAAAGGTTCCTCTTGCTTCCATTGAAACAGAAGCACCTCCATTTCAGAATCACTCTCTGGCATTGATAGCTCATGGGCTTGGTGGGTTGTATTCAAGGCATTTTGCAGCTCGCCATTCATCCTCAATTCACTCTATAATGCTTGTTGACACTCTACATGAGGACATTTTGCGTCGCACAATTGGCCCAATTAAGCGTGGCTTTGGTCTTTGGCTAGAAGGGATTTTATCTCCCTTGGCAATTGAACGTCAGCTCTCTTGGATTGTACATGGTTACGGTCCTTCAGACCGGTACTTAAGCAGTGCCAATGTTGCTTCACAGCAGACGTCAGGTCACCTTGCTTTCAACACCAAGTCCAGTGAAATTAAAGCATCTTTACAGGAGCAGATTGCAGCTTTTTCTGGATCAATGCAAAAAGATATCAAAATATCAAATGAGATCCTTCAAAATTCAAACATACCCGTTGCTGTTGCAGTCTCTGCCCAGTCCGTTAGAAAAGATCGTGAGTGGTCATTCTTACAACGCAAGCTGGCCAAAATCACAGCTAACGTATTGGCGTTTGATGTGTATGATGGGCCTCATGAAATTTGGACTGCTCGAAGGGCCAAGGAACAACTTCAAGATGTATATGCACTCTTGTTGCGAGAAAAGAAATCAGAATGATATGATCTAGTGTACTGTGGGTAATGAGGGTTAGACCACTTTTGCAATATATGTATTAGATTTTATCTGCTGAGCTGTGAAGTGGATGCTGATCTGACCATTGCAGTTGAAGTTTACGACCCTGCATTTAACTTAGGTGCCAGTGCTCATGCTAGTTCCTTTCACAAAAATCAAGAATTTATTACTTTCACAATAATGACTGAAGAGAGGATATGAAATTGTCAAGAACAGCTCACTTCAGTAAAATAGCACTAGAAGTAGACCTCTGAAGAGTACCAGCAATCAGTATACCATTCAACGTTAGTCAAGTCATGCTTTGGTAAAACAAATTTATTCACTCATATTATACATGAGAATGCAGCGTTATAAGATAATGAAGCTTGAAAATATAAAAGGAATTTAAGCACGAAGTGAAGTTAAATCCAGAGGCTGGTTGGCAACAGTTTGTGCAATCTCATCGTACAAAAGAGTAGTCAAAAAGTCAGAAAACTTCTCACCAGTAATTTCTGGCAGGAAATACTTTGCAGCAGTTTCAAACTTGTTGTCTTTAGAGGCTTTTGTCAGAAGCTCGCCTGTAACTTGTTTCAGAATTTTAGCATTAAGTTCAGGTGTAATTTTTACCTTGGTGTCATCAGTTGTAACACCATGCTTGAGCCACTGGTTGAGCTGAGCTCTCGACACCTCAGCAGTTGCGGCATCTTCCATCAATGAATCAATAGGAACACAGCCATATCCCCTAAGCCATGCTTCCATGTAACATAGCCCAATGTAAATATTCTTGCGAATTCCATTTTCAGTGATTTTGCCATTTTCAACAGATGTATTCACCAAATCATCATCTTGCACAGCAACATAACCTTCAAGATCTTTCTCAGGTCTAAAATAAATTTGATTGGGAGCTACCATGTGCGCGTCAAATATCTCATTGGCAATAGATGCCAGAGCAGGATGTGCTACCCAAGTTCCATCATGTCCAGCAGAAGCCTCGCGCAACTTGTCAGCCCTAACACGAGTCATAGCAGCTTCATTAGCTTCTGGATCATTTTTAATGGGGATTTGTGCAGCCATACCACCCATTGCATGAACTCCTCGTTTATGACATACTTGGATGAGTCGCTTCACATAAGAAGCCATGAAAGGGACAGTCATAGTCACATCGCCACGATCAGGAAGTACTTTATCCGAAAAATTCCGAAGTTTCTTAATGACCGAAAAAATGTAATCCCATCGGCCACAGTTAAGACCAGCTGAATGCTGCCTTAGCTCAAAAATGATTTCCTCCATTTCATATGCTCCAGTAAGTGTCTCAATTAAAACAGTGGCACGGATAGTTCCACGGGGTATTTCGAAATAATCCTGGGCAACGTTAAATATATCATTCCAAAGCCTAGCTTCGTGATAAGACTCCATCTTGGGAAGATAGAAGTAAGGGCCCTTTCCTGCTTCTAGAAGAGCTTTTGCATTATGATAGAAGAAAAGCCCAAAATCAAAAATTGAAGCAGACATAGGCTCTTCATCAACGAGAACATGCTTTTCAACCATGTGCCATCCTCTGGGTCGTACAAGCAGGGTAGGAAGTGGCTTTGCGCGGTCACTAGTTGAGTTAATTTTGTACTCTTTTCCGCTTGTTGTGAAGTTTGCATTGTTGCGGATTGCATCGTATAAATTGACTTGACCCCAAATCACATTGTCCCATGTAGGAGCCATGGAGTCTTCAAAATCACTCATGTAAGTAGAGACGTTTGCATTCAAGGCGTTGATAATCATCTTCCTCTCTGGAGGTCCTGTGATTTCAACTCTGCGGTCTGCCAAGCCTTTACCGGGCGAAGGACCTTGCCAGGATGGATCATCTCGAATATGCTTTGTCTCCTCCAGAAAGGTAGGTAAGTTACCTGCATCAATGTCCTTTTGACGTTCAATGCGTTCCTTTAAAAGTTTCTTTCGCCGCTGATTGAATGCTTTTTGGAGCGTGATAAGAAATTTAAGAGATCCTTGAGTCAGAATAACTTGAGGACTAGTGCCTGAAGGGTATGGACTAGAAGACTCAAGAGTAGCTAAAATCTTAACGCCAGGAAACGACATTGCTGAAGAAAGTTTTGAGTATATAATTTATGAAATGAAATTGATTAAGAATTTACAGTCCAACAAGCTTGATATTTATACCATTGGCAATTCAGGCATATTGAGATCCGAGAGATTGTTACTGAATCACTGCTATTATCTCGGACAGCAGGATGTTGCTCTTTATGCCAGAATAGACAGGATTTTGCATATCTCAAAGTATGTACAAATCACGTGAGCTTAAATCTCCAAAGCCGTTATCCGTTGTGACTACAGAAACCCGAGTCAACGCGTTATCACTCGGTTGGTTCCTTGACAATAAAAACATCCGCCTATATCGCTTAATTGAAAAAAATTAATTTACTTCATTATAGTTTAAGTCAGTATTGATCGATTAGTATTTTGAGACAGCCCCTCTCTCATGAGCTTTGAGATGTTGATCATGTCGAAGTAAACGAATTTCATTGAGTAAAACTAGGTTGACTTCTATAATGACACTGGTGTTCCACATCTCAGTGATATAATTTGGGTATATCAGCTTCATGGAAACAAAGATCCAAGCGTTACCACCTGTTAATAGAGGCATGATAATGTGGTCACCTTATCAATAATGTTGAGTGACAGAAATAGAGTTGACCCGGTGCTACCATAGACATGACTGCCATTCCCGGTTAATGTTGCAAATTTTATGCTTTTCGGTGTGGTTTCGGCTTGGTCCGAACGGAGACCTCCCCCTCGCACTCTCGAATGAATAAGCACTTGTCAAAACACCCAACATTTGGAGAATGACCAATTAGCCTAGTACTTCTGACTTCTTGTATTAATCTCATGTCTTATCGAGATAATTTGTTTCTGACAACCAGAAGTAGAAGACTTGCAATGGCTCTAATTCCTGTTCGAAAAAACAGCAAGCATCAACTACTTCTTCGGAAGCTGATTCATCGTGAATAACAACAACAAGGCATAGGCCTAATGTAGATCCACAAACTTGCTCTAGAGAGACAAACGGCCGACTCAACAAATGATATTTCCATAATAGCCCGCAAATCTCAATAGAGTGATTCTTTTAATCTCTCCTAAAGAGTTCAAGAAATGAATCATCTTCGCAGATATTGAGGATTTCCTGTTACCAAGAAGAGGGGATTCACTACATTTTAGACCAAGTTAATCCCTTCTAACTTTGATTTAACTTTGATAGCAATTGATATCATATCGATGGATCTCTTAATTATGCTGTAAACCTCGCGCTTTCCCAGTATCGTTCTGCTGATATGAGATTGTAAGGTTGCCTACTGATGTGTCTGTGAGCATAGAAATGATATTTAAGTCGATTAGGCTAATCTTGCTAACATCGAGAGCGCATTAGATTAAGATTTTTTTTTTTTTTTTCTTCGCTCTAGAAAGCGGTTTGGAAGGATCTTCATTTACTGTCTGGCATTACTAGACCTAATTTTGCATCTTGGTATATACGATCATAGCGATGATAACGCTCAGGTCACATGACCGTTTCAATTACTTTGGGTTCGGCCTGAATGCAGATAGGGCCTAGTTTAATTGAATCTGGAATTTATCAGCATACATTAAAGACAACGATTGATTGCAAGTGGACTATGTTTTCTTTCGTGCAGTGACAGAATTGAATAGAGAACGGAATTAAAAAGCTTCAATTATAAATAAGACAGCTATATTCAAGTAATTACGCTGTGAAAAATGTCACACCCATGTTGGCTCAGTGAGGCCTCAGAGGCCTAGGTTTTAAGATATCAAATGATTCTCTTCTACATCGTTAAATATATTAGAAATAGAAAGTATACAAGAAAATTCACTGCTTTTCAAAAAAAATGGCTTGTAAATGTAACCAGCTACATAAGCTGCAAGATCTAGCTTATCTAAAATGTAAGAAATTTTAATAGAAACTTTTGAACTCTGAGAATTTGCCAGTAAGTTTCTATTTAATACTTTTGAACAAATTTTTTCATTTCATTTAACAATTTATAGATAGAGCGTACTTTATATAAAAGTTTCAAGTCTATTCAAGTTAAGAAATAGTTAGAATACTTGATGGAAAACAAAATTAATACATGTTACAAAGGAAACAATTATTGGCAATGATAATAATCTGTCTATATTCTAAAGAAAATACCGATTCTTTATTTAATTACTTTGAGATGTGAGGAGAATTATCAATGACTTTAGTGTTTCGTAGTTGGCAATCAATTTTTGCAGCCTTCAAGGTATAGCAATTAAATGGCTTTTATCAGAATCAGGTCTTTAAAAAGGTATGCAGTGTTAAGAAAACAAATTTTTTTACCAGAGTTCAAAACAATATTAAAGAAAGTAGTATTTTCAAAATGACAAAATACCTTTTAACTCAGTTTGATTGATTTACCTTTGGCTATAGTCTACTGAATCTGAACAATAGAAGAATGATAATAGTATCGGATTTTTTTTTAAAGTTCTGAAATCCAATGAGTGCCAAAGAATTAAATTAAGCAATCGCGGTTAATGGAAGTGGGAGAGATTTAATGGCATTTAATATATGCTTTTGATGCCAGATTTCAATGGTACAACTGTAGGAAAATGAAAATCATTTTAGATTTCAAGTAAATACTAAAAAAGATTGAAGGATTTGTAAAAATAAATAAGAAGTAACATTTTCACAATCATTGATATGAACCAAATTATTAGCTTTATATAATCTTATCTTCTTAAAATCCCATCTCAAAGCAATAATAATTGAATACTTACTTAATTGTCATTTGCCTTCTTTTCAGCGCAATTGACTTTTGAACTACAGGTAAGTAGAGATTTGCTATTTGCTAGACCTTCTTCAAGCTTAACCCCTCTAGTGGCAAAAAAGCATCAGTCTAAATAAATCTAAATTTAATTCAACAGATCTCAAAATAAATTATGATTTTTAGTGTTGCTATTCTCATTTGACTGGTATCATTGCATTTTTCGACAAACCGTTCTAAGGTTACACAAACTGTCTCTTATAAATCTCGATTTCAGGATCAACCAAATAAGAATCCCAGTGTGAAAATTCAATGAATAAAATAATGTCAACTTGACAAGAGTGAAGAAAAAACAAAACCATTTAGTTCAAATTTTCCTGAATCATGTAGCTTGGCTAATATGGCGATTTGAAGGATATGATAGCGAAAGGAACATATAGGCAAAGGGAGAAGCATTTTAAAACAATGCCACGTATTTGTCATTGAATTTTCTATTGTTTTACTTTTTTGGCTTTTGATAGAGTGTCGTGTAAAGAAGCCTCCAAGATGAAGCAACGTCATATTCAAGTTGTGTTGGTAGGCCCAAAATCATTTGCTAAGGTTATGATCCGCTTTGCATCTGGCTGCTTTCAGCCTTTCAGATCACAAAGAAATAAAGTCGCCATATCTCTGATAAGATTTGTTCGGATCTTTGCCTACAAGTACAGTTTGTTAGAAAAGTTACACATCAAATTGTGAAGTGAAGGAGGCTATGAATATATAGCATTACCCCATTCTCAAACAGAAAGTAACAAGGTAATGTTTATGCTGGATTTAATTTCAACAATCTCAACGTCGCTAGTAATAAAAATACTTCAAAATCGAAGTAAACAAATCCATCCCCAGAACCACCTAGAAATTTTTGCTTTTGAGCTAAAAATTACGGTCGAGCTAATATAAAGGGCTTGCAATGATTTTCCTATTTTAATGATATTTAATCATTAATTTCAACTATAGCCTATTACAGCCCTGCAAGATCAAGCAAAACAATGACCGAGGATGATGAACACTTGGAGCCATAGAAAAGCTTAAATTTTTAGAATGGCAATCCTTGAAACTATAAGTGATTTGTGCCAAACGTGAAGAAACCCTATAAGAATTAATGAAATCGCACAATTGGAACCAAACATGTATACACTCAAAAACGAGAAAGAGCGGAATATTTTAATTAGTAAATCAGTATTCAAAAGGTCTATTGAAAGAATACACTTGAAAATGACCGATTGGAGGAAGGTTGGCGTTTTGCTAGCCGCCGAACTCAAAGGAGAGAACTATCCTGCCTGCAATGTGGAGATTAAAAAGCTTACACGATTCAAATTTTCTTTTGGCATGTTGTTTTGCTTTGAGCCCAGTTTTTTTCCAGCTACTAGTTTTGGACCAAAAGGTTTGACACTTTTTGCTTGAATAAACCTAGTGAATGACCCCCAGATGCTACAAATTGCTATATATCAAGTTACATTAGATTTTTCACAAAATACGAATTTCTGCAATGATTTTTATAGAAAGTCTCTAAATTGAACCTTCAAAAAACTGGCAAAAAGTTAAAATGATTTTCTATCATGATTTAGCCAATGCTGATCTACCTGTTTGCTTGCAATAAAAAGGGAGAACAACCCAAGTTTATGACTCGCGTTCATTCCTAAAATATACTGTTTACAATGTACAAAATAAACAGCGATCAATCCAAAGGCGCACGTCTTTTAAACCTTGAAGCAACAGCTATTACTCTGGATATGTATATCATTTAATTACTTTGACCAATGGAGCTTCACGGTTGAAAAAAAGACATCCATAACTTTCACAATATTAAACCAAACTGTGGTGGCCAGAATGAGACAGGCAAAAAGTAGCTGAGTACATGGAATAAAGTTAAAGATTTAATCTGAACCATGTTTGGATTTTTTCTTTCATATGTAAACTTGGCTCTCAACTAGGCTTTCAACTCAAATGGTGCTTGATTGAGTCTGTAACTCTCAGTGCAAGAGCAGCAGGAGACGTAGCAATTCATAAAACCAATTAAGCAGTATTAATAACATAGTTCCAATAAGATTATTTTGCCGCTGTGTAGATTCATTTGTTTGGAAGTGATATTTGTTAGCATATATAGCTATAGCTGCCCTGGTCAGCTCATGTTTTTATGGTGATATTTTTTCATTGGAGTAAACAAACTAGTTCTCCCCAGAAAATTACCTAATTGAGCACGCAACATGCCTTTACTGCCAACTCGATATCGATCAGGACCATAAAATCAGAAGAGGCATAGTGCTGAAATTAGATCCAGTTTAGACATTATATACCTGTTCACCCTCTATTGTGAGAATAGGGTATATCATGGCCTTTACTTCCCAACTTGAGCTGATCTTCTTTTTAACAAATCATAATTGTAGGTGAGGATCCCTACAAATCTTAACACTTAGTGCTTATAAATAAAGGTTCAGTCTGGCATAACGGTCTCTGCAATATGTGTCTAGGACAGCTGCTACCGGTAATTGGTTTGTGCAGGGCGTATCCCGTGACCTCCACGTGTAGGGTGCTTTGAAAATAGTACTCGAATGGCCCATGGGCAGCACCGTGTACTGCTTAAGCCCCACAGGCGTCGCAAAGGCCGTAAGGGGGCATGGCTCTACTCACAGTGGGGTCTGCCAGTAGCCTGCCGCGAAATCAAGGCAGGTAACGAACTTGGCCTTAGCTATACGCTGAAGGAACCGGGCAAAATTGAGCTTATTGACTCTTCAAGGTTTATTAAATTGCCTCCATGGGACATATGGGTGACAAACGCTGCTACGATTGGCCTAAAAGAATATAGAGCTGAAATCGTATGTTCATGCCAAAATTGTTGCGTCTAAGGGAGCGAGTAGTATAAAGTCATTCACTTTCTTGGACAGATGTGAAATTCTAGTTAGATTACAACCAAGTTATTGAGTGCACCTGTATGAATTGATAGGAATTTCACAGCATCCTAAGTTTTGAGATTGCACTACCAGCAGTGATCTATAGCATAAATTAAAGTCCTTGAGTTCTAGGATTGACATCTGCTCATTCTCCCGCGTGTGGATGTGCATTAACTCTGGGATGAGCTGGCATTTATTGTGTCTGCCTGAATTTACAAAAGTCTGACAAAAAAGAACAATTGCAATAGATATACTCGAAAAAATAACCCCAAATACCTTTTTTTTTATTACATTCAGAGATAAAATCTGGAGGTTTAAATTATAAAATTTTCTATGAAGCATCTTTTTCTTCTGGAATTTAAAGAAAATAAAGAACCAAAATTAACGATTTCTATCAATGTGAAAGAAGTTATGAAAAAAAAAAAATCAAGAACTGCAATTGCTTTAGTGATATAGAAGTGGTTTTTGACTAGTAAGTATTCTAGAGAGAGAAAACTGAAAATCAATATTAGGACTCAATTGTTTGTATCACTCAAATTTTAGTTCTACCATGGCAATATATGACTTCAATATATATCATAAAGCACTGAATTTCTTTAGCGTTTCGTTGAAAAAATTATCATGATTAAGCTGACTTGAATTATTTATTGTCTCTGAGGAGGGGGGAGAGGGGGGGTATTTGCTAACTTTTCACAGCTCTCAAGTTTCTGGAGAAAGCTTAATGCACAGCGTTTTTCGAAAACCTTAATGGAACATTGATTGCAACATTAAAAGTGAGTTAACTTGCCTTGTGATATTAAGAAAATTTATAGTAACTTGCACTCTTCACCCTGGAACTTTCTATGGAATTGTTCTAAAAAAACATAAACAACAAGGAAATAGCTACTAACTTGCAAAAACAATTTTATCAAAGAGTTTAAAGGATGATTAGCTTGTTATGTGGCAAAAAAAGCAAGTACCTTGGAATGAGCAATACTCTGGCTTCTTGTGATTCCCAAATCTGAGAAATGCCTGAACTATGACTTCATAGCATCTTGCTGTCTCAAATGTCCCTGAGATTACTACAGCAAGTTACAGCACGACTAACAAACTCTTGAAGGTTGATAACTTCAAGTTAGGTCTCTTGATCAAGGTGTGATTTACAGGTATAATGTGGTGAGTGGTAATAAATTACTTCACACACTAAGTAAGAATCTGTTTCAATAGTCCTACACATATTTTTGTTTTCTAGTATACGCGTATATTCTTTTTCCTGCTAGGTTATTGAATTGGAAAGAACTTTTGAAGATCCGGTTGGATCTAAAACCAGCACTGTGGATGGACTATAGCAGAAAGAAAAGTAAACCACTAGTCACCAAAGGGGAAATTTTTATCACAAGTCACTTTGACGGGATGTAATTAATGGAACTGAGTGCAGCATGGATCAAATGTATAATAATTTTATTCAACTTTCTCTGCTACCATTATGAGAAATAATACTTATAGCTATTCAAATAATCAATCTGAGGTTTAGTAACCTACAAGATTATTGCAGTGTACTTTAGTTTGAAGTTACTTGTATCCAGTTTGTTTCTTATTTAAATCTTGTTTTGCTGGTTTGCCGTGATCTTCCGTAGGTCACGGTTAAGTCTATATTTACTTTTAAGCATGTTTTGAAACCCAGAACTTCTAGAATGAGCCGAAGAATTTTTTGTGTTTCGGTCGGCCATAGTCACGGCTTTCTCTTTGACATCATAATCCCCTATAAATTTGGATGGCAAAATTGTGTCAAACTTTTTAAAAAGTTCAGGCTCATTGAGTTTGGTATTCACAGCAGTTATAATTTGATCCAAGTTATGGATTTGCTAGAAATCACACTAGAGCTCTATATAAAAATTATTTTTAAATTTGATTTTCATTGCTAGTTTTTATGAGCATATAGAGAAGCAAATCCCTCGATTGAAAAGCTACTGCAAAATCAGAAGAGTATAAACTTTAGAAGGAAATAAGAGGGACTTTTAGAAATGAAATAATTATGACAAATACCAAATACTTTTGTGAAGCGTCCAGGAATATGACTAGCTCTTGGAAAAAATAGAGGGGTTTGAGTACTAAAAACCAGCAATGGCTGCGGTCGGGCCCTGTAGCTGTCGAGGAAAATCATATCTCCTACTGTAAGTATTTAGGTCTGATTTATGGCAATATTAAATTTCGCTCACAAGCTCTCAAAATACTATTTATACCATGCTAGGAATATCCTAAGTTTTAAAGGCGAATTTCTTGAAGTTCAAAAGTGCAATAAATATTATTTTGAAGACGAGAAAACGTAGCCAAATGTGTTGCTGTTCTAGGTACAGGACATTGTAATTTTGCTGGTGTTACAATAGCTGAAAACTAATTATGCAATTTGAGATAACAACAAAAAGTTCAAGAAGCAGCAAATTATTTAAGCGCCCAGAGCTAGATACCAAGTTTAATGCGTTTTCTCAAGTTGTGGCTCTTTCGGTTTTACGTATGCAGAAGGACTGCTGTGGGATGGCATACGGTAAACTCTCCAACTTAAGGCACAGACCACAAGACGCTCTCCTTAAGCAAAGTATAGTGACAACAAAATTAAACGTGATAACAACTCTTTATTATGTAAAAGAAATTAATTGTCAATTCTAATGCGGGAATAAGCAGGAAGCAGAATACAAGTAAGTTACTGAGAATCGAAAGTTTAACAGCCAGGTCGAGTTAACATAGGTCTAAGAGGGTATTTTTTGATTGAAAGACCATGAAATCTTTTGTAAAGCATGGTGACATTGTTGTACTATATCGAATAGGAGTTGTTGAAATTGAAAGCTTCATTTTCATAAGTTAGATGACTAAGTCCTTTCCATATCCGTTTTGAATCATATACCAATTTCACTATGGCTAAAAAGCTTTGCAGACTGTATTTTTCATTAATAAATTTTCAACAGACACCTGAAAATCATTAAACTACTGGCTTATGGATCATATATTTTTGTCACTGTTTTATTTTATAATAACTCAAACATTCTGTTCTAATAATCTGGTGCAATTTGACAGATTTGTCAAGTTTGTTCACATTTCATATCATAGGTTAATCTTGCTAAGAAATGGACTGCTAGACAAACATCATATTCTCCAGCCCTTTTTGCTATCTACTATTAATTTTTCCTGTATTCAAGTGAGAACATATTTCTATAATTCTCTACTCTGCTTATGAATAATAAGCATTTTTAGAAAATTTCCCTTCTTTTATTGCAAGAAATTCTCACAATTTTGACTATCGCAAGATCAAGCGGATAAGAAAACTAACAAGTTGACTTAAGGCATTTAACTGACATACTAGTTCCATTAAAACAAATAGTATTATGTATTGCCTTAATAATAAAAGAATTACATATGGCACACCTGCTTCATACATTAAAATAAGATCTGGAGTAGCTCCACCAAAGTTGATAGTTGACGACTTGAATGCTGGACTGGCATTCAATAGCTCCATGTGATAGTTCTATCAAACAAGGCTGCCCAAAAAAAATATCAGCACTGAGTGCTTTGTATTGCAACTTGAAATGTCAAGCAGCAGAATTGGGTGTCCATACCACAATAGAAAGAGCCTAGCATGTAGCAAAACTGTACAGCCTGCCTGCAGTCAATTATAAAATGAGAAAAGGTTTTGACCATTAATGGAAATGAACCAAAAAAAGCGACGCAATTATGCTGGAAATAAATACTTCGAAGATCCTAAAAGCATAAAACAAATTAAGGTATGATGAAGTAAATATTTTTATCTACAAGTATGGAGAAGAAAACAACAAAGGAAGGGCAAATGCATCATTCAAGCATCGAAAAACACTTTTGTAAAATCTGGAACGTTATTTAAGGCCAATAAGTAACGTAATATAAGGATTACAAGTGCATTGGTAATATGTAGGAGTAAGAGGTGCACGGTACTACTTATAAGTCTAAGAGTATTGGCGATAGAGAGGTTTTAAAAATAATAATAAGATTTTGAAATAACAGGAAAAACTACTTTTATAATTCTTTAAAGAATAGTATAATTTAAGAGAATACAACTTTGCGTGCGGAGAAAAAAAAAGTGTCTTATAACAAGAGACTTTTCCGCCCTTCTCCAAGGACTAGTTAAGTTAAGAAATTGCTGATAACTTGGACCTTAGGAATTGAACCTTTTCCTTAGTAAGAATCACACAAAGCTTATGCAATCTTGATTCATAATTTGGTAACAAAAGTAAACACTAAACTTAAACCAGGAGGAGAGTTCTGGTTCTTTCTGGCATTCATGACGTACGCAAGCTCTAATCTTTTTTTTTTGGTGAATCTCATGCAATAGTATGGGGGCGGCGTGAAGAAAAAAAATGGATTGCAGCAGGACTAGCTATGAGCTGATATATGCTAAGTCCCAGGTATAATGCACTAAGTTAACCAACAGTTGAGATTGTTAAACCAAGTTTTGCCAAGTAGTTGTTATAGCACGATTCCATGTGTGTATTCAGTACTAAAGAAATGTAGTAGCGTTAATAATAAAAAATAATGCTACCATTACTATTATTATGACCCTTTCAATAAATGACTTATAATATATATATATTTAAAGTGAATTCGTGAGTTACATGACTGGCTGTCAAATTATCTTGCGTGAGAGAGAAATATATGCATAGTCCCAATTTCTCAATGCAACACCAACGCGTTTGTTTCTAGTTCGCCTGAACAATGAACTAGCATAAATCACTTGAATTAGTTCGCAGTATGGTCGGCCAGTATAACGAGCATTGACCCAAAATTCTGTTCAGGCCAAAGA